>DWJK01005108.1:0-11402 GCA_018248815.1 Croniades pieria auraria
GAAGTATGGGGTCTGGCGTAGTCGTGAAGCGGCAGTGGGCTGGAGCACTTGACCAGTCTTGCTTGTTTAACCACTAGTTTTTGCACCATCATTTCCAATTGTTGACACTACACTTCTGCAGTAATCGTCTGGCCACATTTTAGGATATTATAGTGTATGACAGCAGCACTAGACCACAAAATGCCCACCAGTACCTTTTTCTAAGTCAACTTTCGCTTGGGGGAGGATTTGGCCGGTTCACCTGGGTTCAACCATTGTGATGAGCATTTCCGATTGTCGTACAGGATCCAATTTTCATCACAAGTAACGACACGAGTCAAAATTCATTACTGTGACGCTTGAGTAATGTGACGCAGCACTCAATGCGTGTGTGTTGGTGTGCCTCACTTAATTCATGCGGTACCCACTTACCAAGTTTTTTCACTTTTCCAATTTGCTTTAGGTGAATTAAAATTGTTTTGTCACTTACACCGAAGTCTGCCGCTAGCTCTGAAGTGGTTTGGGATGGATTCGCTTCCACCTTTAACTCTTAATTGTCAACAAGGATCTCCGGCCGACTACGGGGTTGGTTCTGAAGGTCAAAATATCCAGAACGAAATCGTTGGAACCAAAAACGTACCGTGCTTTCTTTTGCAGTAGCTTCCCCATACACATAATTAATACTTCGAGCTGTTTCTGCAACGTTGGTACAGCGTTGGAACTCATATTTGTACATAACGCAATCTGCCGAGTTTTCCATCTTTTGAACAGAACGAAGTCAAAGAAAAATTTAATAGCGGAAAAACAAATAAATTACAAAATTCGAAACAGAAATGCACGAGCCTAAATTTGAAATTTATTTAAACTTGGAATTCTAAACCAAACCCTACATGTTTAAGGTGAAAGTGGCTAGTTCATCAAAATGCTAATTTCATATGTAAGGAGCAATATTTCACACTCGGTACTCTCCGTCTACCCCACAAGAGACATGGCGTAATCATACAAAAATGGTTCCTTTATACGTTTGTATATTATTATGCATTTCATTTACCAAATTATCGTGTTTTCCACTAACACTGTAGACATAGATTAGTAATTAAATAGTTAATTAATTTGAACGGATTTCCTGCACAGAAGTACCTACTAGAATAGCTTACTCAATCTTATTCTAACGGCAGCGAATGTTCTAGAATACCTTTTTTTTTTGTTTACGGGGGGTAACCTTCAAAAGATACCCGGTACCATGGGAGTGATACCGGGTTATGTGGGACTTTTACCGCACTAAAACCCCTTCGGTGGCCTTCCTTGGCGCTTAAAGGAGAGCTGCGGGATCTCCAACGGAACGCACCGATGCCCTCCTAGCGCAACGCCCAACGGGCCCAATGCCCGGAAGAAGCATGGTGCCCCTTCCTATGCTCTCCGGTTCCCACGACGATATGCGGCCTCACATACCGTCGTCCTTCCCGGGATTCGCCACCTGAACGGTTCGCGCTCCCACTCTTCCGCCTCTTACGACAGGCAGGAGATAGCGTAGCTCTTATTCTGGTCCCGAGCTACAGGGACCTTTGAAGTTGAGAATATGGCTTTGTTCCTTTTTGTGCCATTTGGCTTACAAGTCAGAAAAACAAATGCGCGTGTTTTTCTATCGCAGACAACAGTTGAACTGCAGGGCAGAGTGGTCACTTGTAACGACACGCCCAATCAATTCCTCCACGTCACGAAACGTGTAGCGACCGATATTCCGGAGCGTAACCATTGGAGCGGTAACCACCCGAGGGCTGCGGTATTTCCAGCAGCGGCTATCCTCGCAACTTTTCGGTCTCCATTCCGACCATCGTCAGTCGAGCCTTGGTTACTCGAAGAATACCTAGAGCTTACTAACGAGCCCACAAAAACGTTATCTATCTATAATTCAACTATCTTTGTAAATAGTCAATACAAATTTAGTTCCACTTGAAGGTCCCGGGTAGGCAGATTACATACACTTTAGAATTTTTTTGTTATATGGTGTGCAGGTTTCCTCATGATGTTTTCCTTCACCGTTAGCAAGTGATATTTAAACTTAAAACGCACTTTTTGTAAAGAGGTACGGGCCGTGGATTTAAACCCAGCACCCCCGAGTGAGAGGCTGAATTCTTAACCACTAGGCTATCACTGCTGTAATGTGAATAATAAAACAATATTTTCATTAAAGATTAGAATGTCTAATAATATCGAGGGATAGGACCTTATTTTCCTATAAAGATTCCAGTGCCGTAAGTATAGGGATCCCGAAAAGGATTACCGTAGGTATAGATCACAGAAAACCTAAATTGTATACCTCTTAAGCAGTTCTGTTACAAATGCCAACTACAAAGAAAGGTGTGGTAGTAAACCTATTTCAAACAAAATCTTTAATAAGCAATCACCGTGTACTGGAACGCCATTTCTCATCAGAATTGATCGTCTAACTTTCCTCAATTTAGCTTAATTAAGAAATATGATTTCAGCGAACCTTTGAAAAAGTCTCCTTTAAACATTTGTCTCGAGTCTGATTAGGGCTCCTTTTGTAAATCTTACCGCAGAAAATAAATGAGCGTTTAAGCTTTCGGTCTATAAGGTTCTAAAAAGGCGAGCGCTTTTTATTGCTTGGATTAGAGAATACTCCCCTTTAATTAATTCACACTTGGGAATTCAAATTCCTTGAATTTTTGTTTTCGAAAGTCATTTAATCTTAGA
This sequence comes from Croniades pieria auraria, assembly GCA_018248815.1. Lineage (NCBI taxonomy): Eukaryota > Metazoa > Arthropoda > Insecta > Lepidoptera > Hesperiidae > Croniades > Croniades pieria. The sequence goes on from DWJK01005108.1 coordinate 2,698, forward strand.
ATTCTGAAATATTAACAGTGCTCGCAAATTGTACTTACAAGAGGATAAGCTGGTCTTGACATTGTTTTGAGTCACAATAAGTCGATGTAAGGAATGCTTAATTTGAGATGTCTGGCAGGATCAACATGGCTCCTATTAAAAGCAAAATCACAACTAATCAAAGTTTGCTAATTATTTGTTCTAATCTTTTGAAACAATCATTTATTCTCAATGTTTATCAATAATGGTCATTATCTTACCTTAATACTGATTTAGTGAAAAGTCGATTAATTTAAAGTTTGACTTACGAAGGACAATTATTTCGATAGCAATGAAAAAATTAAAAACATTGATGAGATATTCAGGTGTATTAAAACAATGGAATAATACTCCGGCGTCCAATAACATGAATTAATTGGAGTTGCAGCCGTCTCTTTAAATATTTATTATCATTGACTACCTGTCTGGTGGAAACAAAATTTGATTCATCAATTCAAGGTAAAGCAAAATGTACATTTCAATATCCATACGGATTGCAAGCTTCGTATTTTTGTGTCACAGAATTCTCAGTTTACAACATTTATATAAAAATTCAATATTACACTTAAAACGTTAAACTGAAAATAAAAAATAAAATAACCTGACTTTATGTATTACCAATATTTAACACTTTGACAGCCGAGCTTTGTGCTGAGACTATCAACTTGGGACGTACTCAGCGCGTGATCGGCTGTTAAGTGTTAAATGACGAAAAAACGATACATTTCTCGTAACGATACGTCAGAGAGTAGGCAGAGGAGTGCAGTACACTCCCACGTTTCACCAGTTACGTTTATACGTCCAACTATGAAATAAACAGTGATCTTATTGCCATGCACCAGGCACAAATTCAAATCCTAAACCATTACTAAAAATTTCAATATAGAAAAATGCAATAGTACTCGACCCAGGAATCGAACTAAGGAGATCTTGATCGGTAATCGCGCTTGCAATCACTCGACCAACGAGACAGCATACATTTCTCAATTCAACAAATATATATTATGTAATTTACTAAAATATACAATCCCTATATACATGTAGATGATATATTTATGACTTATAATAAATTTATATTGTGATAGCTTGTTTACTCACGACCTAAACAAGAATGTGGACCTTCCTCACAGACCGCACTGAATCCTTGTAACTAACAATGACACAAGCGAGTGATGTGTAAAGGCCAAAACATAAAGAATGGCTAAATTAATGAGCCGGATGCTTAAGCTGGCCATTAGATTCAGTTAGCCGGGTTCACGGTGTCACGGCTACAGAATGTTTGTGACAGAATAAATTTTCTGCGCCCATTCACTGTGTATCGACACACGGGCGGAGAGTTGGAAAAGCAATTTCAGTAACCGCTGCATTGCGGCGAGCATATTTCTTTTCACCTGCGTTGTAGTACGTCTACTATAGTTAGTCTGTTGCAAAAAATGTGTTGTGAAAAATTTACGATATTTCCTGCGAAATGGATATAAGGTTCTTCAAGAATATATTCTTTAATAAATTCCACGCCATAATTTGGTCTAAATTCTCTTCAAGTTGAAAGTAATGAATATTACGTTAATTCAACAATAAAATAAATATAAATAATTAATATAAAATAAATAATAAATTTGAAACAACGATTATTGAACATTGCAATTTATTGAGTGTGTTTCTCGTCAACTGTTCCATATACCATTTCTTATCCGATAAATTTGCTTTATCCAAATTTGTTACTTCGTCGATTTGTAAATTCGCTGTAAATGACTAAACTAAATCAATACAGAATGTCTAATGAAAGTAAATTCACAATAACCATTTAATTGTTGAAGTTAAGATTAGAACGTGTTTTCCTGTACAACACGAGCTACGTAGCTCTGCATTGCTCTGAGTTTATTTTTACTTGCGCGACAAGACGTTTCGTCCGATAAAGTTTTGTTGCTCTACATCGTTCGTGTGATTTTGTTGAAAATTGGTAGCTATTGAAAATCTTGCGCCACTGTGCATCTGTCTGCAGGATGTAAAATATCTACAAGCATAACGACAGAGATTCAGCGACTAAGTTTTCAAATGGCGCATTTGCGACTAAACTCAATTAAAACTTTATGCCTATTTGAAACGTAACATCACGCCTGTAATCCCCGAAGTTGTGGACTAGGAAGTATAGTACACTCTTTTGTTTCACCAGTTACGTTTACGTCTCACAATCCCACATTCTGTCTCACCATCCGTTAGAGTAGATTTTGAGCCTATCGCCATAGACCGGGCACAAATTGAAGCACGTCATTATTATCTACCAACCTACCCAGATAAATCCAATAAGTCAATAGTAATCCGCCTGGTCCCTGCACATCATAAATCCTCATTCCCATCTTTCTAAGTAATCGAATAGCCTATTCAAAGAGCGACCTCAGCTGGCGTTGCCAAAAAAAACAGCCATTCGATGATCCACAGCCCATCAGTTATAGAAATTCATCAACAGTATACTAATCTTTAATTGTATAATAGTGTCATTAAATAAGTTGGCCAGACAATGTGCAATTGTATCACATTCTACTATTTTGTTTTACATTCTTAGCGGAAGGTCGTGACTGGAAAGATCTCGCCGGTTTTAAAAACGAAATGTTAATTAAAAAGACTCTGCAGTCCACGATCTCATTTATAACGCTTTGTGAATTTGCGGGATCCCCACTGTTTTTCTTTCTAGTATTTTCTCCTAATTCCATTTCTTTTCCGCCAGATAGATCTTTTTCTGTGAAGATTTCTTTTCCGGTAAAGAATGATACTAGTATTCTCTTTTCAGTTACATTAGCTGGATTTTACTTGCCATCGTTGCAATTTCAAACCTTAATAAAGAACGGCATCTCGAAGATCGCTTGAACAGATATCAAAAATAGTACTAATTTATACTTCTTTTTCTTGAAACAGATTTGATAAGAAAAGCTCCGTTATTGGAGAGTTTCAATATAAATCTCATTTCGATATGTTTTTAAGCTAAGAAAGTTGCAATGAACAGGGTTTCATGAAACACCTAAAGTACATTAAGCGTTTATCTTTATATACAATAAAAGATTACATTGAATCAGACCCATAGAGATACAGGATACATAGTTTGATGAAACCATTTGAAATGTCCAAAGGCTTTAAATTACCTTTTACTTATGCCAGTTTTGTTAACGCACCTGATAATTTAGGAAACCCACATTTAACAAACGTTGGGTATTATTAAAGTACCCATAAATATTTCGCATGTAATTAAACATCTTGTCAATACAAATTTACCGATATTCCTAACAGAGAAAATAACTGAGGAATATGAACTGAGGAACAACGTGAAAACATTGACCCAAGGGCATTCGTTCTTGTATCGATTGTACAGAACCATTTACGAAAGCGAATGATCGCCCCCTATAAAGGTTCGGCCAATCTCCGAAGTGGCCTCTTCGTTCACAGTTCAGACTTTTCCTTTTTTCTTCATTACATAATTTATTTCAAAGACTTCATTTTTTCAGGTGAAAAGACCTTATGTCCTATTTTGTACAGGTTCCGTTAAATGGGTAATAACAATAAATTACATTACGCAATGGTTAAAGGAATTTTCTGTAAAGCTAAATATATTGATATTAAAATGATTTTTCAAAAATATAATTAGATGCTGAAACTTGTAACTAACGAGACTACTATCATGAATATATGTTATTTGGAGTAATCTCTAAATTAAATGACTATATAGAAATAAAGTTAAGTTTCAAATAAATGTACTTTTAATTGTTTATTTTAATTTTATCAATTTTAACCACTTTTCTTGGCGGCATTCGAAGTACCTACGCCTCTCTATCAGATTGTTGTTAGCGAACTTGTTTGCAACTTGCACGTTATCTTAGTACGACGAAGATTCCTACAGCGATTTCCTCTTGCTATCCATTGATAAAGTTTGCTTTGCGTCTATCACTTCCAAGAACTCGATATTGTCTTTGTTCCACTATTTGTAATAGATTTTCTACTAAGTTATATTTCTTTTAGGGATAAATTTAAAAAAGTATCTTTAGAAAAGCATAATGCTTTTTTATTTGAAAATGTAATAACTTTTCTCGGGAGCCATAATTTTAAGATTTAAATTATTTCACGAATTCAGAATCATAAATTTGTTTTCATTTTATCCGTATAATTTGGTTTATATAGCAATTTACTTTTCAGTATATATATATTCGAGAATGTTATCTAGGTTTTAATGCCTTGGGCCATTCGTTAAATCTTTCATGGTAGTATCACGAAATTATGTGTACATATTATGTAACGTTTAAGCCCTAAGAATAGTATTTAGATAATGGCACCACTGTCACAAAAGTTACTCGTCTGTTAATAATGTTATTATATCCGAAGCGAACTATGTGCACTAGCTTACAACTGGCGAGTTATTTTATCCCGTCCTCATAAGAATCGGTCGGAGACAGTTTTCGAAACAATTTCTCCTTCAACATTTAGTCCAGCGTCCGATAAAATGTACTTTGATTTTGTTAGTTCAGTGTTAACTGTATATTCTTTAACAAAATATTGACCGTCTTTCATTTCTAGGACAACGAATTCACTATGAACTTGTTTTAATAACAGTATAATGTACAGTTTGATAAGTTCAGTACGTGTTTAGTTAAATTATTAAATCATTTCTTTGCTGATATCTTGAATAATTGTAGTTTTTGAAATATTCAAAAATAATGCTTTTCGTTCAATAAATATTGCCATAACTTCTCGTGGTTTGCTAGTTTTGTTAATTGTAATTCAAGGTTTTCCTGTTACTCTATTCTATTTGAAGTCAAGTTCGTGCTCGCATCGGAATGTTGTTAGCGAACTTGTCGCGAGTTGTCTTTAGCGCGTCTTTGGGAGAAACGATGCTGGATAAAGTTTCATACAACGTTCTCTACTCGGACACCAGCGATAAAGTGTACTTCGGCTTTGTTAGTTATTTGTACAGTCGTGTTTGTTCGATACTCAACTTATTGGGATTTGGTTCAGCTGTCGAATTTATACTACGAAATACTTTAAAGCTTTATATTTTATGCAAATATTTAAACATTTGCAGTGCTATTACTCAGTAATAGGTACTTTCGTTTCAATAATATTTTTTAAGTAAGAGACTTTACTTAACTTTGACTTAACTCCATATGAAAAGTAAAAGTCGACTTTTACTTTTTGAAGACTACATAAGCATTGTGCAAAGTTAATGAGCCAGCATATACGAACGTGATACTGAAACTCTATAGAGTAAAGAGTTTACTCGTGAATTTAGATAACACAAGGCACTTTACAGTACATTATGTACCGGGTCAAAGACATTCAAATCTCTTAGGTGCTTGAAATTTAACTTTCATAGTAGCTAAAGCTTGCTCGCTCATTGTACAAGATCTCCTGCGACCAAAGTTTCAAGGTGACATGCTTCCAGCGTTTTAATTATTCAGAAAACAATCTCGCAACGTTGTTTCGCGCCCGACTTTGGGAGCCACATGCTCGCGAAGTGCGATTTTATGTCAAAAAAGCCCTAAATCTTAACTTCAGATGTTCCGATATGAGGCCATTATTGTGAAGTACCTACAATGTTTTGTTGCCGTGTCTTTTAAGGCTCATTTCTTAAGTATGTTAGTATGTATTTTTAAATGTAACGCATGCCAATCGATACTCGAGACTGCTTCCAGCTTTTGGTATGAAAAAACAACAATATTTTTATTAAATTAGTAGATTTTAGTAAATATTGTAACACGTTCTGAATTATATAGAAAAAAAAATTGCTAATCGCATATTTGAAGACTGAACTGTTTCCAACAGATTCCGAATCTTGTAAAGGTAGCCAAAGATCTGATATTTATCTAGTCACTTAAAATACCTATCAATACAATGTTGGGCAATCCAAACTTTTATTTCCTTTGTACTGTGCTCATGTTTCCCTTAGTCTCAACTTTCATATGAGAAAATGCTCAACTTGTCCATTGCAAAACCTACGTAGGTATTCCTTCTATGCTTCGAAGTCAGTTAAAGATCGTTACAACTTTTAAATGAATGATGATAATTCGACGTAATTGAAAAGGACTTAAATAGTTTTAAATACATGACAAATTTGTAACAACATAATTATGTTGTAGCAGTGATAGCCTAGTGGTTAAGAATTCAGCCGGGGGTGCTGGGTTCAAATCCATGGCGCGCCCCTCTTTACAAAAGTGCGTTTTTAAATTTAAATATCGTTTGCTAACGGTGAAGGAAAACATCGTGAGGAAACCTGCATGACTTAGAATTTATAAAAAAAAAAAATTCTGTGGGGTGTGAAGTCCGCCAACCCACACTTGGCCAGCGTGGCGGACTACGCCCTTAACCCTCTCAATATGAGAGGAGACCCATATTCCAACAGTGGAATGTTAATGGGTCGATTATTCTTTTATTTATTTATTATTATGTAGCAAGGCAAGGTAAAGCTGGTCTGGAAGGAATAATAATAATTACCATAGACCCCAATGAGTCCCATAGCTTGCTTGTATATATTTATTCCAATATATGCTGTTTACCAGGCGTCTGGTCACCATAACATAAATTTACTTAGTTTGGAACCAAATAGTCATGGAGATGTTCCAAGATAGTTCTTTTAGATATCTACTTATATGACAATTAGTGCGTTCACGCTAGTTCATACTCACTGATTTAATGAGAACTCACTGTCCTATTCCGACAGTCCTATTTTGCTGTCGGAAGTCTCCGAAATCGACGTGTGTATGCAGAGCGGAGAATATGAGGAGGCACGTCAAGTCTGTAAAGATAAAGATATTTGGCATTCGGTGCTCTCTGCCAACCCCGCACGGGACCTTACGTGAGGATATTATCAAAATATTAAATTGTTTCATTAACTACGAATTGTATTGACTGACACTAATATTTTAATTCCTTCGAGTCTTTTTCGATTTTGTTTGCTGTTGCCCATAGACACTTATAGCTATTTATCTTCGTGTTTCTTCCACATAAAAAACTGCCTACTTTTTGTGTGTTTGTTTTTCTCTTTCTGTATATACAGCAGCAGACCGAATGTGTTTCACTTACTGTTTATGAAAATCTAGATAAAATTGTTACGGGGTGCATAGAGTAATGTACTATTAGAAGCTACGGGCTTCACGCAGTCTCTGTCGCCATTTTGACTATATAACCTATATTTCGTAAATTAAAAACGTTGGGAGAAATTTCGAACGGGCGCAGATAACCAAATCCGAACGGAAAGAAATTGCAAAAACGTGAAAGGACTCTCATGGCGGACTTAATTAAAACTTAAATTGCGTTGTTATAAAAATTGTACAGGAAAATCAAACTGGTTCTGTAAAAAATCACATGAGTATTTTCGTAGTCGCCAATAGTTCTTTGTATAAGAATCAAATCGAGAAAAGTTATGATTAATTACTAACCAAAGGAAAGGAGTCGTTCCAGAAAGTACTAGTTAATTTTTTTAAGTTAATTGTATTTGAATCCATTAATTTTCCAGATTCACACTAATTCCAATTAATAATTGAACTCGACGTCCTTAGACGTATACTTCATTTAGCGTCGTAATATCTAATTGCATATTATGTAATTAAAATGTTATTGTAAATAATTAATTGGATATCAATTAATTAAATGAATTGTGCTAGTTTAATGAGTAATACAAAATAATTATAAGAAATTTCAGATTTCAATGAATAGATTTACCGAAAACAAATGATTTGGTGCGATGGATATATACTTTGTCAATTGACCACTTATTAAGAAGCGAGGAACTCTAGTTCTTCGCTCTTCGATAAAATAACAAAACAAATGTGTAGAGATATTTTTCTATACTATTGTCTGGAAAAATAGTGAAACATTTTGGAGAAAAAGCTGTATCATTTAATTTGCTTTTGGCCCAAAACTATTTAATTACCTTTTATTTCGTCTATTTTTGGCTAGTCGATACCGCATTTCAAGAGAACTGCCGCAGAAAACGTTTAGAAATATATCTAAAGGATCGAAATATTTTTTTTTTTAAAAAAACTTCAGTAATTTGTTAGAATCTTTACTGGAACCCACAGTGTCCCGTCAGCAGTTCTCATTGCCTTAAAAGACTGTCCGAGGAAAAACTCGCTTTGGGCAGGCAGATGTCTAGCAGTGAACTGAGCAGTTCGATGAAGATTCTTTCTGGGGATTCCATAGAAATTACAATCCTACATCAAATGGAATTGTGTCCAACCCAATGAATACTTATATAGTGAAAATGCCTCCTAACAAGAAATATACTTAGTAACATAAGTCCGATTTAATTTAGATCGAATAGCCGAGAGATATAGAATACCGACACATTGAGAGTGTTCCAACTTTATCCTTAGTAAAAGCAATATATCTCAGACTCGTTTCGCAATATTTTATTGCCGCATATGATCAGATGTATATGTTCATGTGTAGGAAATAATTCAACCACAATACAAAATACAGCCTACGCAGGCTTATACGCTGTAAGGTTATAAGTTTTGTTTTGTTGACTTGTATCTTTTTTTTCACTAAGCGTAACATACATATACACCGCAATCAGTAATCTTTTGAAAATTACTTTAGAATTTAACACTCAATAATTTTGCACCTTTTGTAATCTTTTGAAAATTACTTTAGAATTTAACACTCAATAATTTTGCACCTTTTGTAATCTTTTGAAAATTACTTTA
>DWJK01005109.1:0-11402 GCA_018248815.1 Croniades pieria auraria
ATTTTAAAAACTACACAACAATCATTATAAATTTCTTTCAACAATATTTGTTCAGATGTTGCTGAACCTCCTTACCAACAAAACTTTGTTTATTATATGTCAGCAAAAAAGTTTGACCTGAACTGCACAATTGTGCGGCCGAACCAGAGGGTGGACCTCAGGGTGAATAAAGAGGGTGAATAAGAAGCGGGTGAATCCGGTTGAGACTGCAAGGAACCAACAAAACTGATTTAACTTTCGCAGTAATAGTTTCTGCGGCAGGCATAGATCGTGGCTCGCTATGTTTGCTACCGAGAATATAACAAAACGATAGCATAACGATATTCTTTCTTTTTCATTCTATGGAAGACCAATCTAAGGTTTTTTTTATAATATTACTCCTCTTACATTTCTTGAAAATCAGCCCTTTTCCAAACATTGCTGGACACAAGTCTCTCCAGTAGCCCGCCACTGAGCATAATCTTCGGCATTTCGTTTTCAGCTACTTTGAGTATATCATAAGTACATTTCATTTATTTATTTAACATCTAACAATTTCAATGAAAATGTAAAGCGCTCTTAACTTTGACGCGACTGGATATCGCAATCCAATTGTAAAGTTAGGCAATCCCGGACGCCGTTAGCACTTGGATGGGTGACCGAGCGTATCAAATTTTCGTGAGCGTGGGTTCGATTTCCACCAGTGAAAAATATATGCTCATGATTATTAATTCTGTACCTACATGTTTCGATCTATGTAAGTGCGTCCTTAGACATTTTTATAAATGTAGTTTACCAATTATGTAGTTTCCGTAACGAAGACAGATTTGCTTCCGAGAAGCGGTTTTCGGTAGTTTTGACTAACCAAATATAGTTCATTACTGTATTGTTACGGTCAGGTTAACAGTAACATTTTGAAAAAGGAATGTTATTTCGATTTATTTTACTTATTTATATTGATGCAAACATTATTTAGTTTAGATAAGCTGAAATAATTGATGGTGGGGTAACAAACTATTCATTGTGTAAAAAAACTGTGAAAAATAATACTCTCTAACGCTAACATACGTATCTTCCGGTCTCATCGAGATTTGACACAGACAACTATGGTCGGCTGCGACCACTTGTGATCGCTCTCCGCTCGTTCGCTAGCCACAAGAAAAATATCATCAAATAATTACAATACAACAAAGACATTGTCTGATTAGTATCAATATCGCTACATTATCTCATTCCTATTGCGCCTGTCACTGACGTGTCACCCTTGAACCTATCTGAGATAGCTGAAAACACAGCAGACGCGACACTAAGACACATCAGCGGTTATAATAAATCTGCTTTCAGCAAATCTATTATTGTTTCGCTTTTAAACCTTTTGTAATTATGGACACATTCGTCTTCGCTTTGAACATGTATAAGTTAGGATTCTTTAAAGCATGAGTCAGTAGACTTTTCTAGGCATGTGTGATTTGTTTTAGGTTCGTCTGCGCTTTTCATGAGGCAGGGTCCCAGCCAATGGCAACCTATCATATAATGAACATAAGAAAATGGACTGCCGTCTGCAGTCTGCGCCACCCCACTGCGATCTTGCTGTGTATGGCGGCAGCTCATGAAGAAGAACCTGGGTAAATTTGCAAAATCAGTCGGGCCATCCCAAAAATACATGTGCGTAAAATAGGCTCGTAATTTAATTCTGTATAATTGTATATATACTCGAATATCGATAACGAAATCATCATCAGACATTAAGTCCGCCCTTTGTAACCTAGTTTTAGGGAAACAATAAAGAATTTAAAAAAAAATTAAAAAAACATGTTAATTATACATTTCAGTGTCAGATAACCTTACCAAATGAATTTAAATTTAGCTTTTTCTGTTTAATAAAACTGATACAAAACTTTATTATCTATAATCTGTTAACAAATAATCAAAATATTTTTTTTTTAAATAGCGAGTTCTATAACACAGCCATTGATTCCAAAGCTTTTATGTCATTTTTACTTTATATAATTATACTTGCAATAATTGGTCTAGTCCATTTTCCTTAAATGTACTATTATAAAAAAAAACGTAACATCACGCCTGTAATCCCGAAAGGGGTAGACACGAGTGTAGTACAGTACCACGATTCACCAGTTACGTTTACGTCCCACGGAATAGTTGGTGAGCCTATTGCCATACACCAGGCACAGATCTAAATCCGAGTGTATATACGATACAGTTGGTAATCGACAAATTTTCTATCAGCGTGAACAGTGGCATGCTATTGAAGAGATCTATGTCCAGCAGTGGACGGAAACAAGCTGATGATGATGAAAATTTCAAACACATTGACTAATTTAATATAAATTTAATATAAATTAAATTAGTTGATTAAATTAAATTAAATTAAATTAGTTTAATATAAATTAAATTAATTAGAATCGATCGCTGTAATAAACATCGGTATATAAACGAGTTGCCGGAATAAACCCAATGCACTCCCAGAGCGATACAGTAGGCAACAAAGATCACAACAAGTTCCCAACGCACAACTTAATCTGTCTTGCTGACGGTGATTGATCGTACTCCGGCTGTTCGGTTTACTTTTTGTTTTGTATCTAGTGGGCATGTGTGGAGATATGTGGTCGATAATATAAGTACGGAACCCGAAATAACTTACTAATATTTATGACAGCATACAGCGGAAATATTCGCAGCGATTTCCGGGCATAGCACGGATGTTCTCAGCCGTTGTAAAGTCATCACATTGCGCGTGTCGGATGTTTTGATATTTATAAAATGTTCAAGTTAAATAATATACATAATGGCTTCAAATGTTTCGTAAGTATTTATACACAGGATTATTCATATATATACCGGATTAACTCACGTACGTTTTGCGGGATGATGCGACTAGTTTCGGACCCGCACGAGGTCCTTCAACATGAGCTCCTTATAATCACGTAATTCCCTTAATATGTTTTTATCGTGATTATGTTCCTTTTATATTGTCTACCCTCTCCCTAAGCCGCGTCTTCCTCCACCTATGTCGTAATGATGCTTTATGACAGTCATCACTCGTGCTATGACAGATGTCGTTTATTGAAGAACTGGCATTATTATCTTTCCGTAATAGTACAAGAATCGTTTAAATATTTGTCATAAGAATATTTCTATTATTAACAAGGCACAGTAAATTATCATATGACTCTAAAGGTTTTTTTACATACGATTATATATTTGTACGTGGGAGAAATAGGAAACGGACCACCGGAAGTGAAGCAATCACTGCATCCCATAATCAATCCTTTTATTACTTCACCAATGGATATTTCTCCTGGGCCAATCCCCATGAAAAGGCTTAATGCTACGATCTACCATGCTGGCCAACTGCAGGTTTCTAGACTGCCGCCGTCAAAATATGGGAAATTTAAAGCACGTAAGTTTCCTCACCGTGTGTCCTGATCAATGGTTGACGATTTCAGACAGATTTCAGACATACGTTTTATGAATAATTTCACCGTCCAAGCATTAACTGAACATGCATTTGCATATGTATAAAATAGTAATATTTACGGAACCCATTTTGCAAATTCGACTCGCGCTAGCAGCTGCTTCATACTGACGAACATAATATAAGATTTACATACCTCCTACGAAAACAACTTCCATAAATCTCTTAACATATAAAAACAAAGTTAAATCGTAAATTCTCCAAAAAGAAGCTTAAATAAAGCTATATATTTATTATTATCTATATTCCAAATAAAACATGTATACGACTGTATACTGAAGATTATCCAAAATTGCACGGTTATTCAAAACACATTTTTGGTTTGTAAAAATATTTGATGGCATGCACAGATAAAGTCAAATACATTTTCCATTAATGGAGGCAGTGATTAAGGACTTCCTCAGATTACAGTCGTAAAAAAGTTCTTTATTATCATTTATACACTTATATAAATATTACTATTGAATAATTATAAATATATAAAGTATTACATAGGTTATTTATAAACATACGAATAAAGTTTTCGTTTTCTGCCGCTAGAGGCGCGTTTTTGTTCCTTTTTTAAATATGATGTGTAATGTCAATTCGAATTCTACGAATTCTAACGAGTTTCTTTGAAATGTCGCCTAAACTCAATAATTACTAGAACATGCTTGTCCTTTGATTGTGATGACCTTTATGATTGTCCGTCATGTCTTTATGAATATCCATGACATTCATGTAAAAGGCGACCTATAAATATAATATATGCATATTTCCTGTGAATATTTGCAAAACGAAAAAATAAAATATTTTTTTTATATTTGGAAACACTTTATTGATATTCTAAAACAGCACACAATGGTTAATGCAAAAAAAGGCAATAATATAATAATGCCGAGAATTAGTGCAAAATCAAATGAAATAGTAACTTACAATAGTTCATTTATATCCTGGTTTAACTCACCTATGTTTTTAAGTTTGAGACTTGACTCTCCGTCGAAAAATTGTTCGATCGGTGCGATCTCATAAAGGAAATCAGATAGATCCGAATCTAGTCTAACTAACCGGAAAAACATACGTGATTTATACCAGTTTACAATTTAATCATTTACAAAGATATGAACGAAATGTTTAATTAAAAACATGTAGCCTTATAAACTTAAAATATTATTTAAAATGACAGCTAAAAATCACTATTACTTAAGACAGTTTAAAGAAAATAAACTTAAAATACTAGTGAAATCGAAAATCTTGAGAGGCCACCGGTCACGGCCAAGGTCTGGAATTGTCCGATATCCGGGTGAACTGATGTACTGGTGAACTAATGTATTTGTGAACTATTTAAAATTATTCCTTCAAAATCTTCTAACAAAACAATTTGTATCTAAAAACATCATCATTGTCATTGCAAACAAAGAACAACACACTGTTTGGTAGATAGATCAAAATTGCCTATCATCATCATCATCATCATCAGCCTATCTCAGTCCACTGCTGGATATAGACCTCCCCCAATGAGCGCCATCGTGTCCTGTCCTATTAAATTGCCTATGGACATTTGCAAAATGTTATATTCTGTAGTACAAACAATGATACATTCCATCATCTCTTAAATTATGGAGATAATTCTTAATCTAACCAACTCATTTAAAAGGTTATCCAATATACGTGACAGTAACACTTTTATTATAAAGATAATAATATATTTGTATACCTAAATTATCAAAAAATCACAAAATATTTAAGCGACAAGGATCTGCTTGTCCATTTTGGAAGGATAGATGAAGGCGACATCGCTCACATTGATGTCTGGTCTCACCATTACCCGGGCTTGCTCTCTCTCCAGTTGGACTGCGTAGATGTAGTACACCAGGATGAAATATAACGCCAAACCTGGGATTGAAGATATATGTTTATTATTATTTCTGTTATAATGTCATTCCAGGTTCCTTAAACGACAGCCAAAGGGACAGAGTCTTTGAAAGCGGCGTGCTTGTTCAAAGAGAGTACGACTATTATAAGAACGAGGTCGGGTTTGTTAATATGGAAATATTCAAAACTCACCGCTTTCTGCCTAAATTTTTTAACCATTCAGATATATTTGTAAACTGTAGGTTCTAAGGATATGTTAGAAGTCATAAACATGGTCTAAATTGCTACTTGATACACCCGCCCAATCTGATCCTTTATGGTCGCAGAATGTTTGTCAATTTATTAATTCATGGTCTATATTAGCATAGTTTTAGGCGCCATATAAAATTTATATTACACATTCATACTAATTAACATTATCGTCAAAGTCACTGAGCCTGTTTATAGCGTTTTCACGTCAAAACCGCTGAACCGATTCTGGTAAATTCTGAATGTAATTTGTTTAATCCTGGTAAAATATACTGATACACATGACGCTTGAAATACTGTTGAAACGGATTCTAAATAGAGAAAAAAATTTAAATAAATAAGATTCCATAAAAACGACAAATTACATGGGAATATGTTAATAAAAAAAGAATACAGACAAATGGAACTTTTATGAGATTTTTGGAATTAATGGAAACTTTAAAAACACAAGCTTTTATTATTTCTACAACCTGTAGTAAAAATTTGTCATTTGACAAATGGAAATCTTCAAACAACAAGTCTGGATGTGTTAGGAACTAAACCTAGACAATTCAAACAAAACATTGATACCTACATACAATTACAGATGAAACATACACATACAATTTTAGTTGTTATTGCAAAGATGATAGGAACAGATTTGTGTGAAGTATACGGCCAGTTGATTCGCAAACTGTATACGAAACGAGAACTGGAGAACGAACAACGGCAATGACAAAAGAACGATGATAGACATAACGTGATGTTCAGTGAAATAGATAATGGGGTATAATCATAGCATTGTTAACAGCGTGGCTTTGTGTTGGTTGATGGCTGTGGGAAATATGGTTAAACAATTAATAGCGCTTTGCGTGTGCATTACGTTGAACACAATGGCAATAATAGAAACAAATGCATGTACACAACAATTAATGTGGATGAGAATAATGGAGACGATTTTGGAAAATCAATATTAATGAAGCACTTGTGTGAAGCGGTTGCAAATATTATGATCTGTAAATTTTAGCAACGGATTTGACTGAATCTACAATGGATGACTGTTACAATCACATTTTCAAGAACGTTTTCGCGTTTGTGAGAGCATGTTAAATAGGTGATCTTGGTTATAATGACTTAAAGAGGACTTAAGATTTACTAAACCCATTTCTCCACCGTTTCCACTGGACCAGCCTGGAGAAGAATAGGCAGACATTGCCCAATCACAGAAAAGTATATACATAAAAATTTATTATTTCTAATGTCAAAGGATCGGCGATGGTGATGACAAAATTCATTTAAATCTACTTAAAATATACTCCATATTTTCTGCAGTACGAGTAAGTCTTTTTTTTCTTTTAGCCCATAAAAAGATAACAATGCAACTTGGATACTCACTTGATGAAATAGTAAATTTTATTTTGCATTGCAGTAAAGAGGGGTCAATCACCTATATTTCTGGCACCAGCTACAAAGTCTAAACGACGACTGGACTAAATAGTTGTCCCGTATACTACTTGTCTCGATAAACTCACATAAGATTCTTACAAAATGTATAGAAAACGTCACTAGTTGGCAACCACGTACACTTTCAGAAATGTCGCGCAACGTAATGCAATGAAACATTTCTGTTGCGCGAACTAAAATATTACAGACAGCTCTCCACCCAGCTTTCGATGCAGGAAAATGTTCGCTATCTGAACTATTTCTAGTTAAAAAAGCGATTTTGTCATGGACATCGGTATATTCCATTCTGTAGCAATGAGTTGGTGCACAAATTCAACGTAGAATTTTCAATCCTCTCACAGATACTGGATTAGTTAATCCGATGTCGTTATCCATTTCTTAAATCTTCTTCTTCCGTACATTTTTATAGAAACCTGTGTATCGTTATCACGACTAAGAGGTCCAGATTTATATACGAATCACAAAGCGTTAAGCAGTTACAGTCAATTTTACATTAATTCTTAGACCTTTTAAAGCATCTATCAACAAAACATAAAGTATTCCCAAACAGGTCTTACGTCTCATCTACTTAATACGTAATAGTGTATTAAGCCCTTGGCGACACATATATTTATCTTGAGCAATACCTAGTGTTCTAAGTATGTCCATTCCTCCACATTCAGTTCTTCTTTTCAGTATGTGTTATTCTTGAAACAGATCTTAGATACATTATTTTTACTATCATCTAGAACCGTCATATATCTTACAATATATACGTATTCTGATTTTGTACAAACGAATTATTAAGCACAAAGAACTAGGCATTCGCAGCGCTTTAACGACTAAAATACCGTATTACTGTTATAAGGGCGTCATTAAAGCGATCTTACCGAGAGCAGCGGCATGGGAGATAAGGGTCGGAGTGTCGGCGCTGGCGGTCGTGGTCAGATAAACGAAACTGGCGAGAGCGAGCAGGAGACGACCAGTTGCGAAGGCAACGTAGACACGGATGGGGCCAGGGCGTTTCTGTCAACAGAATTGTCAGTGGAAAAAAAATGTTAGATTCATTTCTTTTCAGAACGAGTGTTACGCATTGTTGCAAACAAATTCATTTCTTAATGAGGATTCTACAATGCTTGACGTATTTAGATACCGCGGCGTTTCTGATATCCAGATTAGCCTAGTACAACAGAGCAGATACGTACTTTGGACATTTAAGATTAAACCTAAAAAGTGGAATGTATAAGTACTCCTATATACATTTATTATAATTTGCTGGTGCATTAAATATACAGCAATCAGATACTTAACATTAAATGACACAATAATTAACTATTCGTGTCCTAGACACATCAGTGTTCAAAGGATGCTAGGATGAAACGTCTGAGGACATCTCTCAAGACAGAGACTTAATATTAATCTTGATCATCAGATTTATTTTAGTTAAAGCTCATCGGTTGAGGTCACTACTTAAAACCCTTTACACTGCACTTCTTGAGATTTTTTTAAGATCTACATAATATGCTTGTTTGTTACTACAGTTAATAAGAAATTAAAAAAATTAACAACACGCCTGTAAACCCCGGAGGGGTGGTCAGAGGAGTTTAGTACATTCGAACTTTTAGGAGTTACGTTTTCGTCCACCAGTATATGATAAATAATATGATGAATTACTTACCTTATGGAGCCCAACGAGGCAAGCTACGTTTATGACCAGCCAAGCGACATTGGCACAAAGCAGTGCTATGAGAAGAATGCCAATTTGATTCAAAGACGGCCCTTCCACAGATTCAATTTGGGGGACTTGGTCGGTAACTAGGCGGGGCTCCTTATCAAAATGGTCAAAGCCGTGAGTGGAGACTCCGACGTACGTGGTCACGCTGAGAAGTGTCAAGGTATAGAATGTGTGGAATATCTGGAAGAACATAGAAAAATGTTAATAAATAAGGGTTTTATTAATTTCTCAGTAATGTTGATCACATTGAAGCCGCTATTTATTGCAGGTGTGGAAAGGATGGGGGAGGTCGCAAGAGGAAAAAGCTCAACTCAGAATGCTTCGTAGGAACCAGGTGGCATACTTGTACTCTGTACTCTTATGTGCCTTCGTGCGGCGTGGTCTAAAGTTAATTAGGAACTGAAAAAGATGTAAGCAGACAAGACACATGTCGCTTTATGAAACGACGATCAGATTTTTTTCTAGACATTTAATCATCTTTACACAGAGGGAGAAAAGGACATAAAATCCGTTTCTAAGACAAGCAGAAACCATGGGATATTAACGCATCGTAATACATTGCAAATTACTTAATAGCAGTTAAACGTGGAAAGAATCCAAGCACTAAAAATACCGTGCTCCCGTCCCTATTCGACAACGGTGTTATTTACTGGGGGCAATACATGGGATCCCTTGGGAATAAGTCCGAAAAAGGGACCCTCGAAACCCGAATTAGTACTGCAGCAGAACATTACTATGATATAGTTTGAGAGACGGCTTTTGTCCAATATTATTTATCATCATTTTATCGTGTGTTTTAAAAACAGAACTCTCTGTCCAATAATTGACGGAAGCTACTTCTGTTCCGGTCCCATTTTTGTCAATTTAACAACCATATTGTTCCAAACGATTCGAGTAAGTTGATTGCATCATCAAAAGCTTAATATCTATATAATTATGTACATTTCGTATCTATTTTTTAATTATACAAAATGAATTGATTCGTTCAATAGTCGATCAATATTTCTTAGTAAATTTAAAATTGTTAAACTTTGTTGATTGCCTAATAGGACTTCAGTATTCTGGCAGATATCTCTCTCTCTCTAAAGTCGGTCCCTCATTTCTGAGGATCGTGATCCCGCAGTAGCAGATATATAGACTACTATATCACACTAGTCCAAAAATATATAAGCAGCATATTAGTACAAATTCAACGTGATTTTAGCAATCGCAATGCTTTTTTTTTCAATCATCTCCCAAAACATTAAATTAAAATAAATAAAAAATCAAGTGTGCTATGGAAAAGTACAAAAAATACCCCAAGAACATTAAGATCCCCAATTTAAGTGCTTTTTTTAATGGGGCGATATTTTTAAAAATTACCGAACTGAAATTCAGTCTCGTTCCGGACAATATCTTTTGAGCCGACGGTCATGCCGCAGTGAGCAAAAAAATAAGCAACTCCGAATATGATGTCATTTTACAACCTGTAGTAAAAAAAACTCAAAAAGGAACCTGAATTTATGTACCACACATGCTGTGTATCAGGCTTGAAAAATAGCGACTGGGAAACTCCCTACCCTAGCTTTTTTCGATAGGGTTGTCGCGCAATTAATTATCTCTTATATGTGTAAACAAAAATATTTTGTTACGTCAACTTTTGTATACGATGACCCTATGAAAAATTAAATTATGATCGTAACATTTAAACCTTGAAGAATATATTGAATGCGTATTATGTATTGTACCTAAGTGCTTAAACGTTAAAAGAATCCAATTATAAACAATCTAATAAGTTATTACAAATCCAACAATATTTATAATTTTAAATTAATTTTCCTTAGATTTATTATTATTTAAACCAGTGTGGAATAATTTTTGAAAAAAAATAACATTTTATTTTTACTCATTGGTCAATTTAATTAACATCGCTTAACAAATAATTGAATTTCTTAAATACTGTCAACCCTATCTCTGACATATTTTTACTCCGACAATTTTAGATTTTCCGCGGCACCACGCCTTGAATTCTATTCAATGGAAAGTCACATTTGTGACATCATCAGAGAGATCAAGAAGAATTCAAAATTTACATCTGCCGTTTTTTTGCTCTTTGACTCTGTTTCGTACGATGGAAGAAGAGTACTTTTGTTATTTCACCACATGTCACCATTTAATGTTTCATTTTTATGTCCAACACGCCTTTAACACGTAAAGCGAGGCATAAAACTGATTTGCCAGACAGAAGTGTGTGTTTTACTGTTTCATGACATCACACCGTACGACGCTGTATCACACGACGCTCTGTTATATGACGGCCTATTTCATGACGCTCTATTAAATAAGCGTTCAACGCATTTAGTTCTAACGACACGGAATATAAAAAAGACTCTGTAAATACATCATTCAATAATCTAGGCTTTATCTTTTAGTGTGTTGCCTTTATAGAAGCGTTTCAAGATAATCCTGAGAGACATTAACATGACGATTCTCTTACGAACCTGCCGTTATAATTATTGTCAGGTACTCAAAACCAAGTGTCAATTAAAATCGATAACTAGGTTAAAGTCAAATTAAGTGAAGTTAGAACTCGCTTAAACCAAGGTGCGTGTGTGCAGAGAGCGATGTACATATATACAGGTATAGAAGAATCATATCAGATGCGGAAGGACAGATATATTTGGTACT
>DWJK01005110.1:0-11402 GCA_018248815.1 Croniades pieria auraria
GTGTGAATTGTCCAAAATATCAAGTAGGAAAAACATCTACCATCTGCGAGCTATTCTGGTGTGCGCTGCCAAAACCACTAGAGTTACACATATGTAATGTATGATGGAAATGTTTATCTTAAATAGTCCTACAGAGAGGCCCACCACAGTATATATCTGTATCTTATGTGTAAGCCATTACAGCCAAAATAGTTTACTATATTTACTCTTGGTGATCATAGTGTGATGTTCTTAAAATAGTTTTTTAATAGATTTTTCTCTAATTAACACGGGTAAAACCGCGGGGCACAACTAGTTAATTCTATAAATGTAAAACAGACGGGGACAAAACATTTAAACAGAGGCGTGTTTTTTTAGTTCTGTTCAGCAGAAAGCAATTTTTTGGGTAATAATCATTATGATTTTTAAAAATGTTTAATTACTTAAATACAGTAAACAAATATCTTAATGGAATTAGATATTCATTTGTTGGTATCTCTAGGTGCTAATTATATTTTACAGTACCTAATGATAGTTAATAAAATCATTTTATCTAGAGTGTATCTAAGTGACCTCCTATTTATTGACCTCTGTAGTAATGATGTCTTATTGTTAGATATACATTTCTGCACACTTCAAATTCAGTTCAAAATGTATATCTATTTCAAAGTAACATTTTTAATTTCATAATTTTGTGTTACACATGTTATTAAGTATTTTCTTTTAAAATTGATTTAATCCAATCACTGGTATCTAAAATATGGTATTATTTTAACATCAATAATAGACAAATTTCATAGGGGGGGTTAACTCTGGAACTGTGTTTGTTTGGAAAATAAGTTTATTTAGATTATACCAGTCAATGTATTTGCATCAGACACAAACATGACCTGCCACAGAGTTATCAGTTCTGGGGTCAGTGTGAGAAACCAATTGCCTGTTTGGCGACAGTTAATGCTCGAGTGACTGCCATACACGTCACCCGTTGCGTGATATATTCATATAATTTTAAAGTTTTTAACAATTACTAATTCTAATAATGCCGGACGGTTTCGAGAGTGCGTACCCATTGTCGCCCGCGTTAAGTCCGCAAGATATTCGCGCACGCGCAAACTCGTCCTCGAAAAAAAAGCCAGTTCTAACGTTCTTGGCTGGTGATAAAACCGTAGAAATACCCGATAAGACGCTAGCTGGTGTGGACAAGCCCCTGGCCAAGAGCGACAGGAGCGAGCTCGAGCTGGACAGTTTTGCTGAGTCGCTCACTACCATGCACAGCACGTGGTTCGATAAGAGAGTGCTAGAACACAGGTACGTATATGAAATTATTCATTGTTTCCATATCCTTTTGAGAGGAGTAAAATCGGTTTGCACAAGTATGTTTTATCGTTTTTTGTAATATCGTACTTTTTTTTTTATTTACCAGTCACAACACACAAAAGTCAAAAATAATTTAAGATGCTTGTTATGTAGTAGTAAATCTCCGGTATTCTAAATTTCCCATACATTGTAAGAGATTGACTTAGCATAACGATTTTTAATAATCAGTCATTTTTGACGTACATGTGTATGGATGGAGTATAGTGTGATGACATTATGGTTTTGAATTACAATAAACATTCCGATACGTATTTCCAACGTAATATTGTCTATGAATTATCACTGGTGGTAAATAATGGAGTCGCAACAAAATCATAAATTGAAAAAGATCGTTGCCAATCATGGTGAACATACATGAACCGTTTCGAATGTTGTATTACTTACATGAGAAAAAGTTCGTGCCGAACAATTGGTGGGCCTACAAAAGCGTTGTGCACTGTGCGAGCTGCTTCTGAGCAACTAAATGATTGACTCATTACTATTATTATGTCATCACGTCAGGTCCCTTAAGGAGTACGCAAAGAGCACCAAATATCAAATATTTCTATACTTACATGTCTAATAGTAAAATGACAAAACAGAATTACAATGCAAATGTTGATGGAGGGACTCATACTGACATTATTACTACAGAATAAGCCAGAATTGATAAACGACAAGGAAACACCAGGACAATGCGAGACCTCCTATATATTTGACAAAAGACACGAAATGCTTAGAGGTCGTAAAGTAATATCGTGTGATCCATGTATTTGCATCATCTAGAGCAAATTTTAACAACAACGATTAGTATAAATCACGCTTGTTGAGTTTTCTGCTGATAAGGACCAGAAGATTTGTAAGTGTAAAGTCGTAGTATTGCCAGTAAGATAATAAAAGGTCAATGAACAGAATGAATTATTGATTACAGTTAATATTTTTATCGACACTTATTTAACACTGGATATCCAAATAACTTTCATATGAGCCTATTCATATTATGTAATGTTATGGAATTTATTCCATATATGTTTCCAATAGGAGTAGGCAGAAACCAAGGGTTTCCACTCATTAAGGCTCTGGCAAGTTTCTTTCGCCACTTCTACAATGACCAAAGTCGTCATACATACTCGTCTATTAGAGGTATTTTCGATCTGTTCTTTTTAGGGCGTCTCATATAGAGTCTGATAGGCCGTGCACATTTACTTTCGCTCCTATTTCCCATTAAGGCAGGCGGAGACTAATTCCACCTGTTACGATCTAGTCTGACAAATTTCGTTACAAAATTACAAGATCTTATCTTTATAAAGCTTCCAACGTCTAACATGAAAAACAAGTTGAATTTGTTTTCTTTAATAAGGAAACTCCATTCCACGAATTTCACGTACAAGCGATACTAATCGTATCTAATAAATTTGACTACGTCATATTAAGTCGTTAAATGTAGATGATAATCAAACAACGGTAGATTATTGGTTCGATCTGTGTGTTGTGAGCTAAGTTAATTCATCGAAACTAAATATATAACCACAGGAATTATCTAATCACTTCCGAGCTCCCCACCAGTAATTAATGAATGTCAGTCAAATGTCAAATTGCGTGTTTGTAACGTCAATGCGATCACAAATCAAGAATTATCTTCGTTTGGTGCCTTTCCCATGTGTGTATGAATTATTCAGCAATTTTATTCATCATAATCATCCCCAACCCTTTCATAAATTCAGTGTTAGATACGGGTCTCCTTTCAGAATGAGACGGGTTACAGTCAATCTGTCACGCTGGCCTAGTGGGAGAGGCGGGTTTCACATAAATGTGCCTTAGAGAACTTTATATGCAGACGGCTTTACGATTAAATCTCATGATTATTAGAAAATAGAGATAAATTTTTAATCCATATTGTGTAGTTATATTCGTCCCATTGATAAAATGTATTTTAAAACAATGATTCATTTGTGACCTTAAATTTGTGTGTTAAAAAGTCGTTTGTAAATTCAGCTGTTTTATACAATTTAATAGAATAGAAATCGATTAGCTACAATTTACTCACACATGACTAATTAAAGACGTCAAGATTTTCATTATCGAAAAACATATTTCCTTCACATATTGTAAGTAACTTAAACAACGTGAAACTTGTTTTTTGTTCGTAGGAGATAATCTTATTAGGAGATAATTCGTCTTTAGCAGATAATAGTCTCCCAATATTTCAATTTTATTGTTTTTTTTTTCTAATATAGACATTGTTGATGTATTTGTGAATCATTCCTTTCATCTCTGAGAATATTTGTACATATGTCTAAGCAAGGAATCGTTCAATATATTCAAAAGTTTTTTTTTTTAACCCCTTAAAGCACAGTTTTTTTTATAAAGACCGGCCATTAAAATCAATTTTTTGGGGTAAAAAACACAATGTAGAACATCGTCTTGGCAAGAGATTAACAAAAAAACAAAAGTAATCAAAATTTTTCATGCAATTTTAGATTTTGATCCACATTGCAGACAACAGTGGAATATTGTGTGTTGTACAGTTTGGCGAGTTAAGCGTTAAGTTATTTTTCATTACATTAATAAAATCTATCCAGCTTCTGTTTCTCACTTGACTTCATTTCAAATCTACAAATAATTAATATAGAAAACATTATTTAATAGACTCCGTGTACATTCCAGTTTTTCCAATAAAAATTCTGTCTAGAATCTAGTATGAGGTTTAATTAAATGCAGAGATGATTAGTAAACGAAAGGGTTTACATTTAGTGGAAGTGTCATTACAATATAAAGTACGCCACGTGTATCGAGTATTGTTCGTGGAACGCGGCGTCGAGTGAATCAGCTGTTAACAGCGCGCGGGGGGAATGTTGTGGCCGCAGTACAGTCTATCGTGAACGCTGACGCGAATGGCGTCAGTGTGAGCGGACGCGTCTACCGTTTAGCATCGTTCGTTATTGGAATTAATTGTTTATAACGTTCTTTATCACTGCGATCTTGATAATTGACGTAAAGTGTACGTGAAGTGTTACAGAAGATTTCACTTCTACTTAACCTGAAATTCTCGCGTTAATTATTCATTTTTTTTATATATTTATACATTTTGAAATTGGTAGTGAAAAGTTTGATGTGCGTATCCTTGACAGTTTTGGAGTTTTTCCTTTTTAGTTGAAAGCCTTGTTTTGTTAACATTTCCGTTTTCATTTGACCTAATAAAACTTGAATAAGCGTGTAAATCGAAATCTGTACAAGTCTTACCAGTTTGTTTAATTGCGATTTACTAAACGAAATTGGTGGGGTTATTATGATTATGCATAATTTACTTTGCGTTTTTAAACTTTCTTTAAATAAAAGAGTCGTAACGACGACCAACTGAGACAAAAAAGTAAACTAAAACCAGAGCCACTCGCAGTTTTGTGAGTCATTTAGCATAATGTAATACGTATATATTGTTTCATTGTTGTTTCAATGTTTACTTTGTCGACGCACTTTACAAAACAATACATGCTTGTGTGTCACTTATAGGAGTTCGTTGTAAAAAATAATAACAAAAATATTTTGACGACTAGTAACCCTAATTTAAAATGTAAATTACCACAGGTCTGTATTACAAATTTAGAAATTTATCGAGTAAATTTGTTTTGTTACCATTGTTTGAAAAATTCCAATTGAACGGAGTGTCTCCTGACAGCCGTTCCCAGTCACCCCGCATCCGCTTCCGTTTGAATTACATGCAACGTGTACATAATCTCGTTATAAACCGATTTCCTATCTACGAGATCCTTCGGGAAAATAGGTACATTTTGTGCCAGATACTTTCATTCGATGCGTCTGATAAATCAAAATTACAAATATACACGGAGATTTTGTTGCAAGCAGTATTCATATAGCCAAGGTCACATCTCAAACTATTCATCTCTCAGCGGGACCGTTCTATCTAACCTTGTTACTGTCAAGGATATCCACTTAAGCGTTTCCTGCATTTTACTAATGCGTGTAGTGTAAGCGACAGTACTGCATGATGGCTCGCGGTGTCTATTCGTGTTAACTTTCGATTTGTTTACGTTATCATATAGGAAACGTGGTTCATTGTGAAACGTTTTTAATTTACTTGAAGTAATTCTGAAAAACGTTATATTATAACTGGTTAATAATAATTAAATTTGTGAGTGTGATGCCATGAAGTTTCATGAGGTCATGGCAAATGGAAGAGTGAAATTTCACGAAGCTTACACCAACGGCTCATCGTACGGCAAAGGAGATAGATACACGGCAGCGCCTAACGAGTAAGTACGTCTATTGATACGTGCATGAAACTGGAAAACATGAAGTTGGAAAACTGACAAACCGACACGGAAAATGCCATTCAAAACTGTGCTAATGAATTATGTTAGCATAGTATTGTTCACGTCATAGCTTTGTTTTGGTAAATGTTCCCCGTGAAGTGCTATGAGATTTCGAGGTCTGCAGGGCGGTAGGGATTCTCATTCACTGTAGGTAAGCAGATATAATCATACAGGAAACAGATCACGAGTTTCTTCCGGATGCTGATTGCAACAGCAGACGTAATAGTACTAGATGTGGTAGAAACACATTAGTTCTGTAAGGATAGAGACATTTGGCACACGATGTTATCTGCACAAGCCGTAAGGAACCTGGCGTAATTATATTTATATAATTATAGTAACAGTAATATATATGGATCTAACGCTTTCACTAAGTATATTGTAAACGGAATAAAAATAGAAAGCTTAATCCACGTTGACAATTTTTTAAAGACGCTTTGATTGTCATATTAAGTGTATTTTGAGATGCCTGGATAAACATCTGGAATGACGTAGTGTTGCCACTTTATTGGCATTTATTCTGTATTTTCGATGATGATACAACTTATTAGTTGTTCACAACGACATCTGTCAACATGCGCAGTACAGTTTCCACCATTAATCGGGACATTACACCCACAGGCGTCAAATTTACATCCGTGCTGCATGTTACCTGACATATCTCGCAGTTTCGATGACGTTGTAAATATTACAAAAATACTTCGTGGGCTGCATGTAACAAGTCGTGACTCAAATACGTTTGTCGAAACAGTCACAAAGGAGACTGGCTCTTCTCTTTGTTCACGTGTGGTATGAGTGTAGGGGTTGCCGCACTTCGGTATCCATGCTGGTGGGGCTTTTTTTTATTCACTGCTCTGTTGATCCAGTGATTAGTGAGCTTATGAACTACTCGAGGTCCTGGGGTTAGGGCTCATGGGCTAAATTTCCACCTCGTACAAATATTTGTGCGGTGAGCACAAATATTCGTTCTGCCTAGGTGTAAAATAGAAGTCTGTATTTATAAATATTTATTTACATCCATATGTAGTTCACTAGTTTGCTTACCACAACATAGGCTGTGTCTATACTTTGGGGTCAGATGGCTGCGTGTTATGTCCCAAAAGAATTTTTATTTATTATTTATTATGAAGAAACGAATTAATAAATTTGTTAAACAGATAATTGTAACTAGATAGCCCAAGTCCGTAGAGCACGTTTAACAAGATTGGGTAACATGCACTGCGCAGTTTCATTTAAATTTGCCAATGAGCAAACACGAACCGAACCCACGTTGGGCGGCTCATTATACGTATTTTGCGTCTCAATGGAATTTAGACCAAGACGCAGTCTCGGGGCCGCAACGAATTCTTGCATACTTAGTAAGAAATTTTCCAAACGCAACTATTTCGTTAAATGTTTACTAAAAATGCCCCTTCGCTTTATGGTTGCAAGTGCGACTTCTGACCAAATGGTCCTGGGTTCTATCCCCGAGTCGTGTAAAGTATTACTTAAACGATGTTTGGATTTGTTTCCGCTGTCATAGCTATAGGTTCGCCCCTATTCCATGGTGGAGCATGTAATCTAGCTGGGGAAACGTGGGAGTGTATTACAATTCTGTTTTGTTTTTTTAATCGTTTTGTTTTTTGTAAATATGTATAAATACTCTGGCAATACCCTTTACTAGCAGTCCTAAGGATCTGTTAACATGAACTATTCAAAATGTACATATCTATTAGTGTTTTGGGATCGGTCGAAATAGTTTCCGACGTTATATTTAAATTGGATATATTTAAATTCATATTTTAGATTCATTCGTAGCCTTCGTTATGTAAACTAGCGGAGCTCGTGAATATCTTAAATAACTGATCTTAATCGGGTTGCAGCTGAGCGCCAGCCGTTTGGACTGTATGGCGATCCTCGTAAGAGCCAAGTGATTGCATTTGGTGGCCCAAGGTTGTCCGTCAAAGGAGGCTTTCAACTTCATGTTGTCTGTATTGATGTTATTCTTATGCTATAGGCACTCTAAGTTTTCAATATGATTAACTGGCAAGTAAATAAAATAAACAGATCTACAGTTTACGTTTGACATAAATTTATGGATTGAGCGTTGAGGACTGAGGGTTATTTTTTCCTAGCATGAGAAATAGCAGCTTGTCTCTTAGTATTTGCTTTATACTTAAATCTCACTATTTTCATTAGTCCCTAGAAGTTAAAGAAATGCCAGAACTGTAGTAAATGAAAATTCTTAGTCTCTGCCTACCCCTATGGGAAATAGCAGTGACATTATGTACGTGTATTATACCTGGCGCCTGTTTCATGGTGTGATTTATGTTGACGGTATAATGAAAGAAAGTTGATTTAAATGTACTTACGCAAATACACGTGGAATCTTCATAGAAACAATTGTCCATAGTTGCTGCACCCATTTCTTATCAACTCACTCTACCTATTTGTTGAGCTTGACTGAGTCAGTACGCAGTAAGGAATTCCTTACTAGCGCAGTTCGACATCTTGCACTGTTTTTATCATCATCGTCATGAACATTTATCGTTCGGGTCTCTTCTTTAAATGACAATTCATATAATTAATGCTGTATTTCAAGACGATTAGATTCAATTAAAATAAGGATGTGTCTGGCGTTGATGTTAGCAGCGCAGTCGAATGGTAAAAATTTTTGGAATAGTTTATGATATCCACGTATTAATCTGGCTAGCCCACTTCTCGTAGGCTCTTTGGAGCCCAATGTGTCCTAAATATGCATGTCGCGGAACAGGCTGTGTTGATGTTTTGCAACTAAATCGACAGGTGACTTACGAAATTCAAGTTTTGTATTAGACATTTATAATATGTACATGATTTTTGCCATGAAGAGAAATTGAAAATTTATATTTCGAATTATAAAAAGAAATATATTGACATATTATTATATTCCTTAATTCAAAGTCACATAACCTCGAATCGGATAGTTTGAGGAAGGCGGGAGCCAATTCTACCTGTCTATGCGCATGCCAAAGTAATGTCATCAGCGGCAACATCTAAATCTTACTGTCAGGTGGCGTGTTTATATTATCTTTGATATTATTCCTCACCAATTTACTGACACCGACCGCCGACGTCACATCGACCGACGTTATCGACATTGTCGACAACAGACATCGTTCTGTTGGTAACTATTCAAGTTTAAACATCATACGTTATGTACTTTGTCTAAACTGAATGAATTTCCTGAAATTATTTTTGAGATATTATATTTATATTCGTATTACGTTACAAGCCAATTAAAAATTGGAAATTAACTAAGACGGGAAAGTACTGAAAAATAGATCTTTAGAATTAAATAAGGAATGACTGATTTATCATAACTTGTAATTTATATGTATGTGTATGAATGAGTCAGTGTAATGTCGGATTTCATCATCATCATCAGCCTATATCAGTCCACTGCTGGACATAGGCATCCCCCAATGAGCACCATCGCGCCCTGTTCTAAAAGTATGATTTGATTTTAACAAAATATCGGTAGTCATG
Organism: Croniades pieria auraria; assembly: GCA_018248815.1. Classification (NCBI taxonomy): domain Eukaryota; kingdom Metazoa; phylum Arthropoda; class Insecta; order Lepidoptera; family Hesperiidae; genus Croniades; species Croniades pieria. The sequence continues at coordinate 9,174 of DWJK01005110.1, forward strand.
CATTCCCTTTATGAGATACTGTATTTAAACTTGAGGGGTACGAACTCTGGCATTCATGATTGATCGTTAGAAGTTCAGTTGTTCACTTCTCAAAATGGCTCTGTACTATGTGCTTCATATATTTCCTTTATACATAAGGGGAGAGCGGAGGATCATAAAACACATAGCCCAATAAAGGAATGTTAGTTGACAAAGTGTAATTTTATATTTTGCATACTCACTTCCCTCCAGCGCCCAATGTATAACTCATCTATTTACACTGCCTCGTTGGTCGAGCGGTGGTAGCAAGCGCGACTGCCGATCGGGAGGTCCTGGGTTCAAATCTGAGTCGGGTACTATCGGATTTTTCTAATTTAGAATTTCTAATAGTGACTCGGAATCTAGATCTGTGCCCGGTGTATGGCAATAGGCTCACCACCTTTTCCATGGGACTTAAACGTAAGTGATGAAACGTGGGATTGTACTACACTCCTCTGCTAACCCCTTCGAGTATTACACGTGTGATGTTACTTTTTTTTGTCTATTTACACGTGTTGAAGATTTTATATGACGCCATGGCAGAATACCGCTTGTACATACATACAAATATGTATATGTATGTGACGAATTATGAATTAACATTATTGCAGTATTATCAATGTACCGTCAGCAAAACATGTTAGATATATTTAATACGTTTTTTCATGTCAAAGAAAAAAGGACTTAACAGCGTACAGCTAAATATCTATAATGCCGTCTAGCAATACTTTTGTTTTTATCGTTGATATAATAAAAAAAAAACAAATATTGGAAATTCATTCAATTTGAAGAACTGAAGTATTTCTTCCTAGAATTGTTATAGATAAACTTATAGCGATTTTATAAGTAAAAAGTGATTTTATTGAATAGATTGAAATGAGATAATATCTTGTTCATTGAAACGTAATTGAATACGAGGAAAATTATTAACATATTCACATGTAATGTCATACTTTGATACTGAAGCGGTGAGTATATTTTTTTATCTACTGATACTAGATTCGCATCGAAGTGAAGATATTGTAGGATACCTCCAAGACTCATATCGTGTTAGATGTCTCCGAAACTGGCGTGCGTGTATAGTTAAGAATGTAAAAGAAGCACGTCAACAATGTAAAGAGAATATTTGACACTAGAATAAAGAAGAGATATTTGATCATTAGTAATTTCTGCCTACCTAGTAAAGAAATTGTTGTGACGATAAATTAATAATAGATAACAAGAGGTTTAGTAACATTTTTGTGAAATATTGAAAAGAGATTTGATGCGTAATTAAACTTATACGTTCTTTGGTAACGTAAATATACAACAGTTTCCGATGTTATAAAGATAAGGAATCACTAAATATGAAATTATAAATTTCTTTACCGTTCTTTACCGGTAAATTCGATATTTTAACTATCGTCATCTTTTTTTATTATTAAATGTTTCGTGAGTATTTATACGCATGATTAAAAATTTACTGGTTTAATTCACGTACGTTCGCAGTCTCCGCTGCGACCTCGCTGAAAACTGCGGGAGCTCATGAGGAAGGACCTCGTACAGGTCCGAAACTAGTCGGGCCATCCCGGAAAACATACGTGAGTTAAGTCGGTACATTTTTCATCATGTCTTCATCTCCTTTTAAAAAATGGAGTGAGTTGATTAATACTGTACATGGAAACTTTTTCGAATGCGTTACATTAGTGGCACCAATGATGCAAACATTGATTGACAGCTGAAGGAATGGTGGGCCCTACCATTCGCGATGGGAAAGTTGTTATCATAGATCAGCGGAGCGCTTTCCCTTGAGCCGACTGCTGCTTGCATACGGTGCAGATGCCGTGACCTACATGCTGGGCATCACGTATGCATGTAAATAGCTATGCCCAAGGGACAATTCCAAGTAGATCGTCTTGCTGTGCAATTGTTAAGTAGTTTTGCTAGTAAGACCGGTTTAAGATGTCTTTTATTGCGCTAGACTATAAGAAAACTATAAGAGACTATGACTAGACTATAAGGACAATAAGTAGACTTTGATAGACTGATTAGACTATAAGAGATTATGACTGCCTCGCTGATCGAGTGGTTGCTAGCGCGACTGTCGATCGGGAGGTCCTGGGTTCAAGTCCCGGGTCGGGTACTATTAGATTTTTCTAATTTAGAATTTCTACTAGTGATTCGGAGTCTGGATCTGTGCTTGGCGCATGGCAATAGACTCACCACCTATTC
>DWJK01005111.1:0-11400 GCA_018248815.1 Croniades pieria auraria
ATTACACTCTTTTCATGTAATAATTTTTCTACATATTCATTAACTGAACGCATCGCTGACAACATGACAATCTGTGGTGAGTGTACACACAATGCGAATGACATGTTTAGAATCTGACAGTTCTCCAATTTTATTCACAGAATAAATAGTGACATGTTTTATTTATTGGCCTTTTATTATGTTGGAGTGAATTTGTACACGATTGTATGTTAATAATATTCGAGAACTACTGCAGAGTTGTTCGTTGGATACTTATATAATTCTGATGTGAAAGTGTTTTTTTGACATTTGGATACATCGCTTGTTGATTAGGTACTTTTACTTTTGTTGGAAAGGATTGCTTCACTTCGTGTACTGAGTATTAATTTTTTTTGCATAGGTTGCACGGCAATGTGTTTTTGTTTAAGCATACAAATGTACACCTACGGCTCTGGCCGATTGTGGTATTATTAATCTGAGGTCAATGTCGCACGTTTATCGAATCGACATTCGTAACTTGTATTTATTACGTTGATCATTCTTAATCTTTTCACTAATTGGGTTTATACTAATCTTATTCATATTAAGGAATAGTTGTATGTACAAAATTTCATCGTTTTATTAAATAGGTGCATTTCGTTTTCAGATTTCTTGCTTAAGATATGGATGCATTGAGACAATACTAAAAGCATTACTTTTGAAACAGATACAGTGTATATCCTAATAGTTTCTACAAGCAATAAACATGAGTAATGCAGGTGGGCCTCGTTTGATGAATAATTTGCCACCTGGAGTGAACCCAGATAACAATGTTTTACCCGGTGTGCCAGTTCTTAATCAAGGATTGAATCGTAATAGGACTACTAATCCAAATCCTCTCTTTAATGTGAGAGAGAGATTATTTCATGCATTGTTCTTCAAATTTGCCATTGCTTATGCCAGAACATTTCCTAGGCCTGTGCGAAGATTTTTTGAGTTCCTTGTATTGTTGAAGGCACTTGTGGCATTTTTTGTCTTGGCATATATACATATAGCATTTTCGAGAACACCTACTACGTGTCTGAATCATGTAAAGGACAGCTGGCCAAGAGAGGGCATTCTTAGAGTGGAGATATTGAGAAATCCTGATCAAGGGTATACTATCGAACAGAGTTATGCTAGGGAGCGTAAGCTGAAGAAAGATAAGGAAGACTACAGTTCTATGCTGAGCATACTATCTACTGAAGGGTTAGTATAACTAATTACATATATTGATGATCGACATTGTCATACATAAAATTTACATCTAAAATCTCTATATTTCTCTGTAAAGTACAAACATCTTCCATCTTCTAGGAGCTATGTAACTTAGGACTATTCTATCATACAGCTCTGATTAAGGTTGGGAAGGTTGTTAGAAGGTGTTTATTTTTAATATAACAAACAGTGAAACGTCTTGGATGGATTGCCACATGGACACTTCTAGGCTTAAATAAGCCTTTATTAATATGTTCTAAAGACAATTGTTATTTTGATATAATATATATATGGCTAAAAGTTATTTTGAGTAAGATAAAATTATGTATTATTTATCCTTGCTTATCAATTGTGTGCATATAATGATTTATTTTCTACTTATGTAAACCACAACAGGAAAATGTATGCTGATTTTACAAAACACTTTCCAACAATATTAGATAACTTAAACCACTATATTTTTCATGACTAAATTACTGAAACCCTTATTTAGTATAAAAGTGATGCAATAGTTTTGTCACTCTTCTAAAACTTTACATGGCAATTTCATATACATATATCTCTGTCAAGACACAGAATAAGTAAACACTAAAAAATATGTTCACTAAAATTGATATGACATGATGACTAAAATTGTCATCGTCTATTAACACACATCAACCTTAAAATAATTGGGTTAATTGTATGTGGTTGCAGCCTCATCACCATTGAATCATCATCTAGTGATGATATTGAGGGAGATGAATACTTACGAGATGGTACAGATTATGGCAATATAACTCGTGTTCATGAAGAAACTGATGATGGAGTAGAAAATGATCAAGTTATGGAAACAATATATTACTTGAACAATAAGCCTGAACTGGCAGCAAGTAATGGAGACATGAAACTCAATGTGTCTTTAGGTCCTGATGCAGATGTGGAATTAACTACTTCTATTTGGAAAGGAATTATGGGACTTGTTGAGGATGTTGACCAAGATTCTAAAACAACTGATGTAAGTATATTATTTTAAATTATGTGGTTTTATTACATTATGTGCATCATTAATATTTATTAGTGCTAATTGAATGAGTATTAATATACCAGTATTACTTTGCAAGGTCAGTCATTTTGGTAATGTGGCAGTCAATCTGTTATGAGAATGTTGCAACGTTACTTAGACAGGGTCATACAGGAGTGATTAATGACTGCTGTCCTGGGATTACCATCTTAGCATTATTAGTCTAGTGTTTTACTATTAAATGTTTCGTGAGTTATACACATGATTCAAAATGTACCGGCTTAACTTACACGAGTTAAGTGCTTATGTCTCTGAGTTTAGCTGGTACATTTTTAATCACTAGTCTAGTGATTAAGTTTTTGGCTCTCACTGCTGGACCTGGGTTTAAAATATCGCCGGTCATAACAGGCAAATGAAATATCGTGCAAAACATTACACATTTTGGAGCTGTCCATAGTATTCTTTAAGAAATGTAAGGTTTTCAACCAATGTGTGATCAGCTAAGCACATTTCAACTTTAATCTTATAATAGTAACAGTGGAATGAGATAAGCATTGATGATAGAGATGATGATGCTGTACAGGCATATGTCATACTCATGAAATGCCAATGTCCTGCATGTCTAATGCCTCTAATGCCTCTAAATATTGTAAAACTTCATCCTGTAATTTATGTTAAATATTATAAGTAAGTCATGTTTGTACCACTATCGTAGAGTTAATATTTCCAGCATGTTTGTTTCTCACAATTAATCAACTTGTAGAGCAGACTTATTAATTAATTTATACAAAATGTATGAATAATACAGAACGAAACAGTTTTAATCCTACTCTTACAATATTTTAACGTACAGCTATCTTTTGAGAGTTTAAGTAATTGGTGTTAATGACCTTTAATGCATAATTCCATTAGAATACAGGTTAGAGATTTGTGTTTTATAAATAGTAAAAATTATATTAATAACATCACACACAGAAAAACCTAGTAGTATTAGATCCAGGGATCAAAAGCAGGACCTCTTGATCAGTAGTATCAGAACCACTTGACCATCAAGGCAGTCAACAGAATAAAAATAATGTACATTGGTAAAATCATGCTTTTAAATATACAATTTGCTTTTGACATTAAATTAGTGAGACAACGAAAATAGTGTTAAAAGATCATTAAATATTAAATCTATGGTCATATTAACTGGAGAAAATGTGATATGGTTGATAGAAATGGATTGAACTGATAAGATTCCCTTTCAAATTGAAATTAAGATTGATATGAACAAATTAATAGCGGTTGAAATTGAATTCTTGTCTAGTTTGCAAATATAAAGAGAGTGAAGAAAGTAAATGGAGCAAGTCAGATTTGTAACAATAGATATATTAAGCACTTTATAATCTCTGCTTACTCCCTAAAAGAGCTAATGTAATGATATAATAATAATGACAATAATGAATTCTTGTTTATAAATTAACCTTGCAATATCTCATACAATGTTTTAATTATATAAAATAATTCGTTATTCTATAAGCATTTTCTGCAAGTCATCCTAAGACCAGTAGGTATACTAAATTTTGGTGGTATGCGTCATAACTTATTTGTTTATTAAAACTAAAAAACTGATGGTATTTTATGCTAGTCACTAGGTCAGTAGGTAAGAGTAATATTGATTCTGATATTAGTCTTAATCATTATTGAAATTAAAAAACTTTTTTATCTTATCTTCCTGTTATGGCAGACTCATGATTAATAATTTTTCACAATCATGTTTGTAATAAGATTGGATATGTTACATGACAAGTATATGTATACATATACAAAGAGTTTTTTGCTAAACAAATTTTTCTTGATATGATTTTTTATATTAGCATAGGATTGTGACAGATTGTGACATCTCGAAACACAGCCATCTGATCCCAAAGTAGGCATCAAGAAGCTTGGGTTATGGTAACCGGACAGTTGATGACCATGCATATACATATATATATATAGATATTTTTTACATCTAGATAAAACAAATACTTGTGCTCATTACACAAATATTTATTCTGGGTGTGAATCAAACCCACAACCCCCATCACAACAGTAAAGTTCAGGTCAGGTCGGTTCAGGTTCAGATGGGTCAGTCCACAAGCAATTAGTGTAAAGATCATGTAGTAATATATTTAGACTACAGTGCATTTTTGGTTTGATCTTTTAAGTAATACAGTAAGCATTCAAAGCGGATAGATTTGAGAATAAAACAGGTTACTAATCAATTTAATGTTCAAGTACTGAAAATAATAACCTAATTTTAAGATAATTTTCTAGGCAAATTATAGTAGACATATCTTACAAAGAGTTTATGAAATCTCTATTTCTGCGTGTTATGGTATTGAGCAGCTAAATTTATATTCAAATTCCATTATGCTGAATGTAGGTATCGGTATCTTATTAGGTTTGCTGACCTTGTCATGGGATTGCCTTTTAACACCAATTAAAGGTCATTTCACAACAAGATGTGTGCAATTTATGGTAATTCTGCTTACGCTACGTTAAAAAATGTATAAAACCTATCAAATAACTGATATATATATACATTTATATATTTGTAATTTATTTTAAGTCTTACATGAAATGCAAATTGTGTACGGAATGTCATATTATTAACATTCATGATTGATTATGTACTGGCTTAACTCACTATGTCAGGCTATCCCGAAATACATTCGTGAGTTAAGCCGGTACATTTTAAATAATATGTTTAAACACTTACGGCATAATTACTAGTAAAATATTCTCTATATTATTGTTGTACGATCACATCATCAGTGACAAGACTTTTATTGGGTAAGCAGTGCGCACCAAGTTCAAATATTTATTTCCTTGCATATTTAACCTGCTTCTTTTACCTATAGGTATATATTTGTTACCTATATTATATATCACATAATTTTATAATTTTATTATTATCAATATATATAAGAAACTTGAGAACTAATGTAACCATGGTATGGTTCTGTAATTAAAAAAAAATGTTTCACAGTATAAATCGGTCATAGAAATACAATTGAATTGTCTGTCCCTGATTTAGAACTGAACATTTATTCTCAAGATCAACTGCGTATTTCCTCATTACCATAATCTAAATACTGGTATAAAAATCGAATCATTCTGTCTCTCTTTTTCTCTCTTATCTGTATTAGTTTTTTGATTGTTAATAGGAAGACTTTCACAAAGTAATTTTGATTACAATTGAAGAGAGTGAGATATTATATTATGGACTATGAATTATTATATGAACCAAGTCAGGTGTCATCACCATTGATATTTGTATCTACAAAAATCTTTTTTGAACTTCTGTTTAATAACAGTAGTACACTTTTGAAGGTATTAATGCCGTTATATTTGTTTTCAGGACTCTGTAGACAATGCGGAGGCGGAGGACAGTTCAAAAGGTATTTTACATGGAGTGTTATTATGATTTTAGTATAACAGTTGTATGATTGAAAATTCGAGGATGTGATATACGATTGCGCGTGAACTTTGGCTGAGATCGTATCTATGTATGAAGCGCTAGTGTGCGTAAGGTCAGCTGCGCATTGGAATCATTGGATATGACTTTATTTCGTACGTATAACGCGCAGAAATCAACGTGGTATCTGACTTCGCGTATCAATACATACAGTACAGACAGCTATAGTTATATGCGCGTGTGAGATATTTTCATACTAAATCATCTTGAAATATATGATAAAATTAAATAATTTTTAATGCAGTTACTACCTTGCTACGTCATAGCAAGGTGCCTAGTTGATTTCTGCGACTTTCTCAGTAGTGACCTACGACCGGCGACATCATCGTTATAAGTTACATCTGCTAAATATTTTTTTGCTGATTCAAAATTACGGCGGCGTCGTAGTAGAACAGTATAATAAAAAAAAAGTTTTAAACTGTCAGTTTAATAATAATTGTAATCCATAATATAATTTGATTTCCAACTGGTTGATGTTGAAATTTTGTTTATACCAAATCTTAGTAGAGTTTATTTTTATGCTAACCATACACACAGTTAGTAACACATATAAAGCTGGTGGATATTCTTACTTTACAATGACTTTAAATATTCAATTATTACATATGCAACTGTAGTTATAAGGGACCTATAACAACAATTGGTTGATATGAACCTGTTATTTTAGTATTCAAAACCTTTAAATACTATAAACGTGTATGCGACTGTATTTTAAGCAACAAGAAACTTGGGTTGTAATTATTATTAATTGGTCTGTACAATCTATCCATTATGTGCTTCAATAGAATTGAATTCTTAAGTCAGTCACAAATGTGAAGCTATCCCTCTGGGATAATTTGAAGCAATACAATACAAGCATTTATACACCAATATGATGGATTTTTTTTATATCATTAAACATTTTATTTAGTAAACAATGGATAGAAAATAGAAAGCTGTTTAAAAATACACTGATTATATTTGTCTTTTTTAAAGGTGTTATTTATAAGTTTAAAAATAGTTGTTTTAACTGTTAAATACTTAGAAATGAGATAGCTTGCATTAGCTGAGATAGTAATGAGTTTTATTGATAAGGACACATGCATTTACTGCTTCATGTTTCATTCCTTGTTTAATGTCACACTTATTGATATGTATTAAAATGCTGATTGTTTTAATTGACATGTTTATAAATATTAAACAACAATTACTTTGAATGAAGGTTAACAAACTTATTTCTTTTCTAAAGGCAGTATTATTCATTATTCATTATCATCGGTTATCTCAAGTTAAATGATTGATTATATCGTTTCATATTTTTATTAATGTATAAAATCATATAATTCTATTAGAAGAATCTGGAAGCATATTTATTTTTAATTTATTTTATTATTATTATGAAATTGTCACGCCAAGTCTCTTGGAGGGCAGCCAGAGAGCACCAAGTGCCTAATATGTTAATAATTATTCAATTTGATGCGTTTGTTTCATTACAGATGAAGATTACATCCTGGAGTATTCATTGGAATACGGTTTCTTGCGTCTCTCGCCGAGCGCAAGACTTCGTCTGAAGATACCTGTGAAGATAGTCACGTTGGACCCTCAGCAAGACCAGTGTTTCGGCGATGCATTCTCCCGCTTCGTCCTTGAAGAGTTTCTGGGTTATGATGATCTATTAATGGCGTCTATCAAGACCTTGGCTGAACAAGAAGATAATAAAGGTTATTTAAGGTAAGTTATTCAGATTATAGAGTTTTTCATTAAAAGTACTGTTAAAACTTACATGATTTTTTGTTATTCCTGGGATACGATTGTCTTTACGAATGCCCCGATAGAGTAAAGTATTATTGGGTTTACGAATTTATTATTCATAGATGTAGAACAGAATCTGGATCTGTTATTTATGTATATTGATCTAGGGTTGTAGTATATGTCTATCCCTTTAGGAAAATACAGACGTGATGCAAAGACTGACCTTAATAGGAGGGCAAAAAGTAATATTTATGGTTAACATGAGAATCTATTAAATCAATTAAGTTAATACGATGTTAGTTTTTTAATTTAATGTTACTCAAAATAAATATTAAAAGTATAAATAAATCGTTATGTTATATATTTTTAATGTCCTTAAAGAACAGGTGTGAAATTTTGTATAAGGAAATTGTTGGCTCAAACATGATACACGTTTTCACACAGAATTTTTTTGTTTACTTCTAAAAAGTCTCTCTCGAAGAAAATACCAGTTTATTAACAAACAAGTATTTTTGTTTTTTTTTGTTGTTTTTTTTTTCAATGCCTTAATTTATTTATTTGAAAAAACTAATTTCTTTATCTTCTCTTGGAATAGTTGAACCAATTGAAGCTGACCTGTGCGGTTTTAACTAGTTCCACCAGGCTTGTTTAAACATTGTGTTATGGAGTGTGACAGCATGAGAATATAATGTGGCTGCCGGTTTTCAAATGTTTTTTTCTTATTTCAGAAATGTTATAACCGGAGAACATTACCGTTTCGTTTCCATGATGACAGCGCGCTCCTCCTACATCGCCGCCTTCTTCATCATGCTGGTCTTTGTAAGTATTTATATACCATTGCTACATAGTCACGTGAGTTTCCTCATGGGTTAGACAGAAAGTATTCAGTTCCAAATGTCTTTCTCCTCACAGACATGACATGTTTCTACATTCATCATGCTCTTCGCATTTTAGTTGATTAAGTGATTGACATCTAATGACAAATGACATGAACTGGTGAAAACTTACTCGATAACTCCACCTCTCTAGGTAGGGCACTCATTCGGTGACGGTGGGGTTGTGGTTTACATTTCTCAAAACCGCACATTAAGTATGCGAATAGACATAGAAAACTTCCGTAAAAAATTAAAATTTATCAGCTCTAAATCAGCTAGTTTGACCTGGGTCCTCTTACACTTAAAGAAACGTATGTTTCATAAGAGTAGTATAAGTTGCAAAAATATTTAAATCGCAAGTGTAAAATAGGTCAAAGATTGAAATTGTATTAAAAATCATGTACACCTAAAAATAATATAAATGAGCAAAATGCACACAGATACATATCTTCACGCCAAGTCCCTTACGGGGTAGGCAAAGAACACGGAGTGCCAAATATCCCTGTCCTTGCATACCTGCTGTGCTTCTTCCACATTCATCAATCTCTACTTTAGTTTAAAAAGTTGGCCATTCCTTTTATCTTTATTAAATGTTATTATTAAAAATTTAATTACTAATCTAAGTTACAGATTGAACCTGCGTACATAATAATGAAATATTTTGTACTTTGGGAAGTTGGAAGAACACTCACTCTTTCTAACAACGCCATCTACCGTCGAATAGAAAAGTTAAATTTTATGGGTTTTGATTTTTTGACACGTAACGCCATCTATTGCTGAGTAGAACTGCGACATAAATATACAACCAACGCTATTTTTACCACTCAATTTTTTTTTTCTATTATAATTTATTGATGATAAGCCTATTTTGTTGAGGTCATCATTATTATCATTACTAACATCATCAACAACCCCTTTGACTTTCCAGTGGTTCTATATTTTCATGTTTATTACAGAAATGTTAGTTATTTCATTTAATTTGTAATAATTCGTTTGTGGATGTACCCTTAATGTATGTTGAAGTGATACATATTTATATACCAGATGATTTGACGTTCAGTGCTCGAATTAATCAAATATTGATATGCAATATATCGTCACAGGTGCATTCCAATAAACTTTTCAACGTGTCGTTTGGCAGTGCATTCTACTTACCACGTTGTACAGCTGAGACAGGTATTGCGTTCCACCAGAACTGGATACTACCATGGACTGCATCACATACTACGTCCTAGGCTGCATCTCACTTTCCATAAGGTGGGGTTGCAGCCAAACGCGAACAAAAATAAAAAGAATATTTACTCAGCAATAATTTTGTAAAAATAATTTCAGTTTGAAATCAACTGTCGAAATGTGACTGTTAGTACACGTAACATCCCGCCTGTAATCCCCAAAAGGGTAGGGAGAAAAGTGTAGCACAGTCTTATGTTTCACCAGTTGCGTTTACGTCCCACCATGGAGTACGTGGTGAGAGTATTGTCACACACCGGGCACAAATCTAGTCTCCGCCCCACTGCTAGAAATTTCTACTCTAAATCTAAAAATCTAATATTACCCGACCCGGTAATCGAACTCAGGACATATCGAACGGCAGTCGCGTTTGCAACCATTCGACCAATGAAACATTAACTGACTGTTAGTGTCAGTTTATATTCATTAGGCAATAGGACTGCAAGAATAGGACTGTTAGTAATATTTGTTACTATAAGGGGTAGGCAGGAGTGTCAAATATCTGTATGCCTACAGACCCGACGTGATTGTTTTACATTGATCACTCTTCATACTGACACGCGGGTGTCGGAGACATGACTGTCCCATCAACCGATATTCGACCTGTGTGGTTAAAATAGTCGAGGTTTGCACTCCTTAGGAATCCGCATCCATCAATATTCACTTTGTACTGTATTCTATTATATGTATATCTTCCTCCGTTCAAATATGAGTCTCCTCTCATAATGAGAGGGTTAAGGCTATAGTCCTAATATTATAAAGAGGTAATTTTTGAGTGTTTTTGTACGTAGGAAGTATTTTTCGAAGCTACTCATTGGATTTTAAAAATTCTTTCACTACTAGAATGCTATGTGTTACCATTGAGTGACATAAGCTATATTTTATTTAAAAAAACGATAGGGATCCCTACTAAAACTCTATTAATTTTACCCAAAATATAAAAAAAGACCTATGAAATTCTTTATATCGTGTGCGATCGATGATAGGTCGAAATAATGTACTACGGAATTGTATATCTGAAAAACATTTACAAAAAAATACTAGGTTATTTACGAAGTTTAACTACGTATATAATTTAAATGAATATCTCAGGAGTTATCGCAAAACAAAAACTAAATCGATCTCACACCGATGAGAGGTCACGCTGGATCTTTGGTGATACGAAGGTCACGGGGTCATTTAGTACATACATACGTATATATATCCTTTATAGTACGATACTCTTTCCACATGAAAAGAGCCACACTCGACGGTATTTATAGATCAATTAATAGGCAAGGTAAGCCAAGGAGGGGCCGCGGCACTAAAATCAGGACCTTCCGAGTTACAGTTATTGCACTTTTACAGCCCTTTCAAAGTTTATTACGGTGCCGAATTCCGAAAGCGCGTATCGAAGTGTGTTTTGTCGCGTTTGTTTCAGCGACGTATGTGCAGACGCGGGCTAACGGCCGCGGGACTATTAGGGAGTTTATAGCTCGAATAAAATGTAATTGAGTGATAACATCTGCTGTGACTGTAAATTTCAATTAAATAATTGAATAAATAAATTGTTGCTAAGCGGTGTCATGTCTGCAAACCTGCGTTTGACCAGCGTATATGATCTGAATCCTTTCTATTCGGTTGATGATCGTGAAGGGTTAAAGGGAAACTGAACAAGTTGAGTTATTTAATGCAACCCTTATAACTAATTTCAAAGACGCGAACGTTTAATATCTTAAAGGTTCGGCAAATCGCATGAGAACATATGAACGTAATTGTTTTCATGGAAAGCGTGAAACTTACACCAGGTGTCCAGGTGGACTTTCACATTAACACTTGGTTTGACAGCGCGGAAATGATTT
>DWJK01005112.1:0-11400 GCA_018248815.1 Croniades pieria auraria
GACATTCCTTTTGAGGGCGTTTGTTTCGCGGAATAATTTGAATAAAGAAAATTATATTTTTTCTTTACATATATATATATATATATATATCTATATATGTGTATATATATATATATATATATATATATATATATAATTTATGACGTCATAACTTAAAATGTAATAATGTGATGATAGTATCGACGAGTATCGAGGAATATTGAAATATTTACAATACTTTTTATCTTACTATTATGCATATATCCATATAATTAAGGTGGGGGTATTCAAACGGAAACACAGCAAAACCAAAAATAATTTATTAGAAAAAAGAAAATAATTAAAATTTAAATTATTTTACCTATGGGCACACCGAAATATTCTAATCATTTATTATTTATAACTAAATCCTGATATAAATGAAATGTTATAATAAATACATTTCAATATAACACCATAATAACGAAACACCACAGTGTGTCCATAGTAGAAAAAAAAACCTAAATAAAAAAAAGAAAAATTTTTTTAGTCTACATTTAAAATTGGAATAATAAATTAGTGTGAATGGCAACAGAAAGTCCAATATAGAATGGGGATGTAAATGCACGACAAGGGATGGGAAACAAAAATACCAGTGATAAATATGTACACATTTAATATGCAAATGTGTTGGTTTATCACAGATCAATTTGTAATTAAGACTTCATATTATAACAACAACGAACTTATTAGGTACATAAATTATGTGGAACAAACTTTTCGAAAATTTAAAATAGGCTAACTAACAACCCCCCTCCGCTCCCCCTCCCCCAACACTCTGCTTCCCCCTCTCCCACAGTCACACACAGAGTCAAATAAATAGATAACATGTTTAATATTTGGGGAACTTGGTAATGGCTTCTTTTAAACTAAATACATAAGTATATTAAATATATATACTGTTTTGTTATCTGTACATGTTACCTGTGTGATACAAACATAATTATCTAATAGACAAAGAAAACTTTCTCTAGCAATGACTATAATCTTTCTATTATTGAATTATCAACAATGGCGTCCTAACTTCTGTAATTTGTTTGACAATGCGAACGTATTTTCTGACAAGTGCACCAACTTGGCGTCAACTAACATAATACAGTCGTCTTTTTCTAACTCGTTACGATGGAATAGGAAAATGTGAGATGTAACTACATAACCAATTGTTATTATAATCCGAACCGTATACTTTGAACATACTTCTAAGATATTTTAACTCATACGTAGTGTACCCTGTAGGACACCCTCCGGCCCGATGGGATGACGATCTGCGAAAGGCTGCAGGCAGATGCTGGATGCGACGAGCCGAGAACAGGCCGCGATGGCGTTCATTGGGGGATGCCTATGTCCAGCAGTGGACTGAGATAGGCTGATGATGATACTTATGTCAGTCCGTATATTTATATTAGGACTGGGGATTATCAAGACCTTTAATCTATTACCTATAGTCTTTACTAATACTAAAACGTAGTTGAGATTTTCTGTCTTAACGTTTCAGCGAATGACAATCGACAATAAATAAATACGCGCTTATCCTATATTCGGAACTTGATGGGATCTTGAGCTCCTTAAAGCTGGAAGCCACTTCCTCACACCTTGACATCCAGGTCATACTTCTTTTCATCTGCGTGCCTAAAAATATACGAAGATACTAATATTACACAGAAAGCTAAATCGTTGTCTTAGAACACAATTTAGGAAAAAAATAAAATGGAATTCTTCATACTCTACTCACATTACCAGATAATATCTGACATATGTATGTCTGTTGTACAATATGTTCACTATGATCATTTCAATCGATTATTAATATAGATTTTCGATTATCCTTACTATGAATATAATCGAATTAAATACTTACTACGAATATAAATTATAATAGAACAGGTTGAAATCGATACTATAGAGATAAAAAGAAAACCACAAGTTTGTAACAAAGTTACGAATAAAATTACTTTTAAAGAGTATTAAATTAAATTTGTATTACCTAATTGTTATTATTATTATTATCCATTACTATTCAAGTACAGAAATAACTTAGTGACAGTAATTTAAATTTAAATTTAAAATAAACTATAAAATGTAAATCCGTTTTTGGCTTGAAGACTAGATTATAATACTCTGTTACATATAGAAATTAAGAGCTGTGGATTTTGAAATTAAAATAAAATAAAATAATACGAGGAGGCGTTTTTAAGTTCGCGGAATGGCGGGGTTGGAGAGGGGATAGCAGGCTCGTGAAGGGCGGTACGTGTTTAGTGACTCATAATTAGTATAAATATAAAGTTTTGTCACAATCGCATCATTTGTTGGTTGTTGTTGGTCACCAACAAACAAATTTGTTGGTGAAACATTTTTGAAAGCTATTGTAATGAATTGTATTCATTGTAATTTTTTCAAGAGATGACTCCTTTAACGTTGATTAATGCCCTAACCATCATTTTAGGAGGAAACTGGAGTCCAACAGCGGGATGATAGAATGGTGGATGATGTGCACAGCTAAGTTCCAGTAAGTATCAAATGTAATTCTTTCGATGAATCTACTCTATCCTAGGGACTCAGGGCGCGTCGGCCCGAAGAGATGGTTTGTATCCATAGTCATTATTGGCAGTTCGCCATACCCTTCATAGTTTAAGGATATGTTGGATTTTATTTCTTAAAATGTATTTGGTTACACTGTGTTTACTTTACATGCGCTGAAGCTACGTTTGTATATTATGGTTAAATATTACCTCTTATTTGGAATAAAGTTTAAATAAAGTATACCATAAAAAAATTATATCGTTCCGATTATTCGATTCGAATTTCAAACATTATACAGTGTAATAAAATGACCGATTATTTAAAAAAAATATGTACATGTTAAAGTCGGCAAAAGTATCTATTCGAAGCAATAAAATACGCTACTAAAATTACCATTGAACTAAAAGCTCATTGGCAAAAAGAGGAAAATAAGCGATGTCTAATATTTACAAATACCTACCATCAGTTAATAAAATCGATTACGTCTCCGGGTTATTCCAGTGGCACTCAAAGTGTTACAATGTCGCATACCTACAGGATAGTGCGGCGGTCACGTTACTGACCTCGTACATACATACCAGGTGGGCACCAAAAAGAATTCACTCCCGACACCGACATGCATCATATCCGAGCCCTCCTCACTACTCTCATCTACCATAAAATGCTTGCCCTCTCTGAAAATTATAATCACAAAGGTTTCCTTTACCAAATTCTTAGTAGTTAAAGTGAAAATAGCTTTTAGCGTCTTGGATGCCCCGCTGAATGTTCCAGACCCTTCGGAGCGGTAAGCGAAAGCCTGTGTTGAAGCAGATCCCCATGACATTTGCGTATTATTTCGAACCCTTTTTTATAGAATGATGTGTACAATACCTCATATCGAGCATTCTTTTTAATGCTCGTTCTCTTAATATTGTTACATAACTTTTTTTCATTTCACTCACCAAATAAGGCTCTTCTCATGTACCCGCCATTCTATTAGTCATCAATTCGCTTAAATATTAACCAGATACACGTTTTCGTTCCCTTCCGTCATTAGTCCTCGAATTTATTCCACATCTTATAGTTGTGGTATCTTTCAGAAGATCCTCTTCCACGCAGTTTGACATGATACCGTCGACATATATTGCTGTCTCATGACTAAGAAACTTCGAAAACCTTATTATTACAGCTTTCAGGTCACTCTAGTTGATTATTTCTTGTCAGTCGTTTTATTTATTAACGATCTCCAGCTTGCTAATCCCAAAGGATTAGCAAGCTGAAGTGGCAGTAGGCTGGTCACACCTGTCGCAGAACCGATAGCCGCTGGAGCAGACGTGTTCTGGAGTGACGACCGCGACTTGGTCTTTAATATATTAGAATACAATTGAAAATAAAATACTATAGGTACACTGAGAAAATTTTCATGTAAAGAATTTCATTCTTCTTATATGTTACATCAAAGCAGTTTAATAGCATCAATGAGGGTAGCGACTGCACGACAATTTCTAAAAACAAAACAGATTTAAACTATATCTATTCTTAACAGGAAACGCTTAACAATCTGCAGGTTCTTGGATGATATAAAACCCGCAAAGAATTTTAAAATGACCTAGATTCTATTTTAAATAAAATTTCTGTTTTCATTACCCCAACATTGGTTTCCTAATCCGATAGTTTAAATACAGTTTTACACGCTCTAGAAGAAAACGCGATCGCAATTCTCGTAATGCCAATTAGACCTTGGACATCTCTTTGTTAAAATCGAACTAAAAGAATTATGTCAGAGCCTCAATTGCAACAGATGCTAAATATTGGGTTCAATGGTGCCTTTTGTTCAATAAGAAATCTGTCAGACACTTAACACTATTGATTGGCCTCTAATATTAAGACGTTTGCATGGGTTACATGTATTTTCCAAACACAATTATCATTTATTCGTCGCCAGTAAATATTGACAAATATTGCATGCGACTAACATGATTATATATTATTACGGATAATGCTTCATTTTCTCCATGCTAAGTGATGAGAACCTCGTCTTAACATGGAGTTCTGAAGACTGACGGCAAAATGATTCTAATTATACAATATTAAAGCAACTAAATTCGCTTCAAGTCTATTATTTGCTTAGCAGTCGGATCGCATTAAATCAATTATCTCAACAAGTCTTAAACGGTTATCCAGATGCTGTTTCAATTCGCGAATATGGGAGCCGCTGGGAACTAAGAAACGGGGTCATTGTAGTAACTCGTCTGTTAGGTGAATAGATGAAACTGACGAGTGACGAAAGAACTACGTACATAGACTAAGAAACGAGATTTTTCAATTATCTTAACGTATCATTAATCTATTTACCGTAACATCTATACTTGAACAGTTATACGAGTAGATATTGACAATTAAGTGTACCTAGTCGTAGCAATAACTTAGTTAAGTGGTATGTACATGTACTGAGAAATATCGTAAAATACAAGGTCGAAGACGAACTTGATATTAAAACTATACGATTTTTTAAGCATATCTATAAACTTGTATATGTTATTCGAGTTAAGGATAATTAAATTTGGATGCTTGGAATTACCCACTTTTGGGAGCTGACGCAACATGCGGCAGCATAGCACTAAAATGAGAAACAATCGATTTCTCCTTGGAAAACAAAAATAATCATTTTTCATTCATAAGTGCTCAAGATTATTTCTCATCGATCAATAAGTTTCTCATCATCATTATCAGCCTAAGTCCACAGCTGGACAAGGCTGATGCTGATGAGTTTTTGCCCATAATCACTTCGCTGTGCATGCGAGTTGGTGATCGCAGAGCTCTGCTTCTCGCCTACGCTACTGTCCGTCGAAGGCCAGGACATTTAAGCGAGCCTGAAGTTATACTTATTAGAAACAAACATGGAGTAAAATTTAATGAACAAAAGAATCAACTTAGTACAGAAAGATAAATTGTTGATGTAAACGCAATATAACAGACAAAATTTTAAATAGGTAATTTGAGTGAACTTAAGAGTATAAAAATGATTTAATTAAAACGGTTTTCTAATTAAAATCTTGAAAATGTTTGTAATTTTATTAAAAATAATGTAGTTGTTGAGAATTTTGCACATTCCAAGGTATTATTCTAACGGTAAAAAAATGTTTCCAAAACTTGAAACTGGGTTTTTATGATATAAAATGATCAATCAATAGCGTTTTCTATGGTAGTAAACACCGTTCTCTTGTGTTCCTCGATTGCAAAGATTCGACGCGCACAATATCAGTTAATCAAAATTGCTATTCCGGATTAGCCGACCGCGTTCCTGTTAACAGATTTTTATATCACGCGTGCTCGCTATTTGAATTTGGAAGTTGATAGGAGCATGGCTGCACTTTTTTTAAAAACATCGGTTTATACACTTTTTACGTACTGACCAGTATTGAATTGCATTATAACGTATAAATTAAAATAAACTATTATAGTAATAAATAAAGTAATGACAATAATACACCAAGTAAAATGTGCCTTTATTCACAATTTCTGTAATCGAAAACCAAGTCGTTTCTTTTAACGTAAGAATTATCAATATAAACATTTATTCTGTTAATTTATCGGCACGTTTACCTATAACATTCCTGCTTCGATTTTCAACGCATTTGAAGGTCAAATATCCATTGCATCTGCTTACGAATTTAATTAAAAATATTAATAATTTATAATAAAAGTAGTTTAAAAACATTATTTTCACGATTTTCGATAACATGAGTTTGTTCCTATGCCTTTGTGACGTGTTTCAAGTATTACCTACTTTTATTGGTCAGTGCTATTAACAATATGTAAACGAGGCAGTGATTTAGTTGGGTAAAGAGTATAGTTCAAACCGGTGGACGGTTGCCATTAAATGTCAACTAAGTCGATGTCACTCCGAGCTGCCGTGCGGGTTTGTAAACGCGACGGCGACTACTTGTTGGTAAACGGACCAAAATTAGTTGAGGTGTATATTTGCCATTCCTGATTTCAAAAAAATACTAGTTTTTGAGCATCGTGTATTGCAAATTGTATCGTTATAAAACATTGTGTCGCTTCATAGAAATGCAACTCGAAATCACGACACAATGCAAATAGCAACGTCAAAGAAATATTTACATTGGATAATTAGCGTGATTCGCATAGATAACCCACTACAAAGATTCACCCACTAAAGCAAAATTCAAGTTCAAGTTTAAGATTCCTCAGAGTCACCATTTAAAAGGAGACTCTATTCCGTTGTGACAAGAGCTGGCGAAAGGAATGTTAATGTACGAAACATCAAATAGTGTTGGCGGTAACGCATAGACTACAATGGTATTGGGTACGCCAGTAATTTATCATATGGGCTTTGTTGTACCGAAAACGAACAGTTAACAGTAAACGTGAAACGAATAAATATAAACGTTAGAAGTAAGGCAGCACATGTATAAGGCTTTGATAAAATGCAGTTCAAATTTGGAATGACACCATGTTCAAATATGGAACGGCTTAATAGATCTCCAAAAACAAATATGCCGTTGATATTGCACATTATGCTTGCATTTATAATGCTGTTTAAGTCCATATATTCATAGTAGTCAAATGGTAGGATCGGTGTTGATATTTTCCATTTACTTAAATCATATATTTAAATAAATTCAACAACTCATTAAATAGTTGTATACGAACCGTGGAAAACATGTCAATGTGAATATAAAGATGGATTCGAAACAAGCCGACCTTTGGAATTTAGTAAGTCATAGTTCATTTAAAAGTTTTTTTAAGATATTAAAGTTAGCAGCTACTTTAATAATATTCTTGTTTCAGGAGACGAGATCTGAATAGGAAACTGCGTCCGTTGTGGATCCGAGTCCTCAAGACGGCAAACTTCCTAACTAGTTCTTCCGCAATTTCCTTTATCTTTTTCAATGGCATTCAGAAATGTCTGTTCGCGTTCGTTGGATGTCTGTTAAATGTGTTTTATTCGTTTTCTATTTTCTATTTATATTCTAAAATACTATGGTGTCTGAGTTTAGAAAAACCTCTTTGGAAAATTGAAGCTGAGATCGTAATGATCTCTTGCGTTATGTTCCATATGTTTTATTCCGAACCTTATAATGTACCTAACAATATTGAGAGCTCTAATGCGTAATGGTTTGTTCGAGATATATTCCTTCATGGTATAGCAAGTGATACATATTTGAGATTATTCAAAGAAAACTTTTAAGCCAGTTTGCAAATTATTCGTATGAAAAAATACACATGTATATAAAACGACTTAAACGATTTCCATCTATAATATTGTCTGTAATAAATAAAAAGCCGTTTTCGAAGTTTGACGTGTGGGTGGGAAACCTTTAAACGGCAGGTATTTCATTATTAAAGTTCCATCAGACGAGCAGTATTTTGTGAGTGTCGCTCGACGAACTTTGATTTACGTGTATATTAATTTCAGGATACAGCAAACAGTTCTGAAGGTCCTTTATCGAAAAATATTACATATTCTACGAGTATAATACCATTGTCCCTTCTTAACCTTTGTCTCTTATCAGACAAAACGTGTTGAGTATTAATAATATTTAAAGCCTTCGTACGTATGTAAGGATATTGATTTTATATTAACATCGACTTCGTCTGTAAGCCTAAAGTATTATTAAGATAATTTTAACTTTCAGTTGAAGCACCTGGAAAATTTTTGTAGAATTTAGGTACGCAGATAACATTATATAACCGTGGGATCTCTTCCAGGATGCTATTTAGAACGCGTGTAACTGAGGTTTGGCTGTTTCCGTGTAAACGAGGTGCGTTCGTGTAAAAAATGTACCCTATTGACAACTGAAATTTTTTTTCTGAAAAAGTGTTACTTTTATCGCGAACTTCGCAATCACACAACAACAAACCTAGTTCTTTTGTTATAAATCAACGAAAACGAAAGTCGTGTCTTGTGATGACGTCCATTAACAGCCCGTTTTTTAATTAGCACATTATATTTCCGTCACTGTAATAAGCTTAATGTACGAAATCGCGACTTCAACGTTTAAAGCATTCAGTCGTTGTTATGCAATGATATCTTATTACATTTTTTACAACTGTACGAGCCTTCATCTTAGCTAATTAAATTCAAAGTGATACGTGTAATGTGATAATTTTTATTTTAAACGCTTTTTACACTTAAGTATTAAACGAACAAAACAACTTAATGTGACGTACAATATAAAATAAAATAAAATAAACTCAAATTCACATACATACAAAGAATTACTTGTCAATTTAAAACAGAATTGTTTGAATTGAAAAGGTTCAAAATATGTGTGTGTGTGATGACCATTAATGGGCTATTTCATTTAAAAATGTATATACGAGTAAACCCATGTAACGGACAATGAGTGCTAATCTCCCGTAGTTTTATTCCAGTTAAACGACGCTAAGCGAATTCGGATTGATTTTCTCTACTTTAGCAACAAACCAGAATTTCTAAGACAATTACAGTAATGGATGTGCCAGCCCTAATTGAGACGTGGAGTGTTACGTCTTTCTGCTTAACACAGCGTTAGTTTTAATAGTGTGTGGCACGCTAATTGTATGTCGATTTAAGAAGATCCCATATAAATTTCCTTCCTATTATTCAACGTTTGTATTTATAATTTAGTATATTAGATGTAATTGGTACCTTTTTCGTGACAATAATTAAGCATAGTGGCGGGACAGTCCCGTGGGATATTAACGCAATAAAAATCGATTAACAATCGAATGGGAGTGTTAATAAATTAATACCTCGACCTCCACATTTGAGCGAGTTCTACATTTGCAGAAAATATGTTAAGTACACAGCTAATGCGATTTCTTTTAGTGTTGGAATTGTTTCCCAACGTGACGGTGACTGGCCGCTAAGCCGCGACGCTGGAAATAGGTAGGTAATCACGATTATGGTTATCTTGCAATATTTTGTTCTAAATTCATTCATGGTGTAGAGTTTAAAGCGCACCAAAAAAGTCTCATTATTTATTGTTATTCTATGGATGCTATATAATGTTATATCCCGTTTCCTACAGCACTGCGCGATTCTATCTAGTATATTCATAAACTGTCTTAAAAGTCTTTGATAAGCCGCCATCTTTCCATTATTATATCTTATATATTAATTATATTAATAAAATGACTCAAATAATAGGTATGACTACATATTAAATTTTGCACATTTTTTTCCGGGAAATTCAATTATATATAAATACATAACTGCAATAATAATAATAATATTTAAAAAAGCAATATTCACAAAAAAAAGCTCATATAATATGTCCTTGTGAGACATGGTTCCCAAAACACTGGCAGCATTACCTCGCTGAATTATAAGGCTAAGCCTCTGTGCGGAGTAACTGCCAGCCCTTTGGTCCCCAGAGACAAGAACACGCTTGATCGACATTTCTGACATAACCTTTCTCGTGTCAGAAGACCATGGTCCCATAGTCTCCATTGCCAGCGCCGTAAAAATTTAATTCTCCATCAAGTCACTACACTTACGACGCTTGAGACTTTGAGCGTCTTCGGCAGCGGTTCCAGCGTGCGTAGCAGTATTGCTGACGTGCGATGGAGCCAACGTATCGACACTTGTCACGTCCCATACAAGGCGACGCCCCAGACTCCATGGTATTAAAGTCATCCCATCGGGTCTCTTGCCATCGTTTCTCATACCAGTGGGTTCTAACGTAGCTGGCAGAGAAACGGTAGCAAGAGCCCGACGTACTAAATCATTTAACGCGCCGTGGCGATATGACTTGCCAGCGCTCCTGGTACAGGATAATCTATGTCGACCAAACATACCAACCTCCCGCCCACAAACACATAGATGAGGCTCGCATATCTTGACACCGACGGGAGACCTACTGTTATTCGCAATGCTGTAGGATCAAACACAGCGCCTATGTTTTCTGAGGGGAGGGCGTCTAACCAATACCCCGATCCGCTCTGGGCAACTGCAAGTAAACCTGCCTTATCAATGCTGTCAGTACACAGCTCTAAAAAACAAGCAAAAACAGCTTTTATCGCTGGCAAATCCCAAGCGGACTGTTTATTGCTCACTAATGGGGTGATGTCCTCATTTGGAAAGCATTCCCTTTAGGCCGCCAGCGCTTCCGCTATGTACGTAACGCTCACATGTATTTAAAATGTCTGTGATGAGGATAAGCGTACTACGCAGGAGGCCAGGAAAGCCGGGAAAGCCAAACTTTGGAAGATAGGAGATTGGAAGTCATGCTTGCATCCAGGAGTGTTAATCAAATTGTAAATTTAGAATTTTTGTTAAACAATTTTGTAAACTTGCATTTTTTTAAAGTTTTAGTTACAGAATGATATTTCCAAAAAGGACAACATCTTAAAAAGTACATAAATTTTGGCGCGAATAAGTCGTAAAATGTATGGTATCATATGAGATTTTAAATCATAAAGATCTTTTGAAATTAAATTAAAATAGATTAATTTAGAATTTATAATTGGTAAAAATGCATCATCAAATATTGGAGCACCTAATAAAGTTAATGTTTTTTTCTTTAAGATATTTATATTAGGTGTAATGCTATTAAATCTTTTAGAAAGATTAAAAATTTGTTCTGTCGTTAGTTCATCCGAAAAGAATAATTCGCATTTACTAAAATTTAAACTAAGCCCGATATTAATAAAACAGTTTCTCCCAAAGAACCGTCATCGAGGTACCATACATTAAATTTTGAATTTAGTTGATTAATTATTGGCTGTAGTACCAAACTAAATAAAACTGGGCCGAGAGGGTCACCTTGCTGACATACCACACAAGACTATAACATCATCATCATCATCATCATCATTTCAGCCACAGGACGTCCACTGCTGAACATAGGCCTCCCCCAACGACCTCCA
>DWJK01005113.1:0-11400 GCA_018248815.1 Croniades pieria auraria
CTTGTTGTATCTCCTTGTTGTATCTCCTTGTTGTATCTCCTTGTTGTATCTCCTTGTTGTATCTCCTTGTTGTATCTCCTTGTTGTATCTGAACATTCTTCATGTTACTCTACTATTAAGTTGTTTCGCAATATAATCAAACTTCTTCAGTTTTGACCACCTGTTTTCCCAGCCATATCTCTGTGGGTATTCTTGTAAATCAATTATTTAATGAACAACACTCAACTGACCCTCTTACGCTATGAAACTGGTTGTAGTGACCACAAAACACCAGGTGGCTTACCGATTTAATGCATCCACAGCGATATATAATTCTAGAGAATTTGTAGCCACTTCGCCGACAGTATTACACTAAAAATCAAATTGCGATGTGTCGCAGCACGCGTATCTTCCTGAGTGTCGGGTTTTACGATGGTTTTACTGCCGCGATAAACCCGGCTAACCATGTGTTTGTACAAATTGGAACTTCGATATGGGAGTCAACGAACCTAGATTATTTCTAATGTCTCAACTATTCGAGCGAGGTTTTGTCTAGTGTATAACTTAATATCAATTTTCCTGATATGACAGTGACTATTCACTCATTTCATTTCGGTTCAAAGCCCGGGGTCGCGTACAATTGGATTTTTCTAATTTAGAATTTTTAGTGGTGATTCGGAGTCTGGAATTGTGCCCGGTGTATGGCAATAGGCTCACGACCTATTCCATGGGACTTAAAGTAACTGGTGAAACGTGGGAGTGTACTACACTCCTCTGCCTACCCCTTCCGGGATTCCAGTCGTGATGTTGCTTTTCTTTTTACAAATATCGTACAAACATATTTTACTTACTCCAGTCGTACACTTTTTGGAATATTCCTATAATTGTTTGAAGTTCATTTTTTTTTGGTTTTTACTTATTTCTACGGAAAATACTATGAACGAAACTAAAAGGCTGTAGCATGATAATAACTGGTTACAAAATAATCACTTCATCGTGGATTTCTCGCATAAATGATTGAAGACTTATTAAACTTAGAAACTAACTGGACCAGTGAGTCATTATTACTACTTTACTGGATTCAGGAAAGATAAATATTTATATCTGACGGACAAGTTGGGACCATACAAAATTTTAGATTACTACGGGTCCATTACAAGGCATAATTTGAAAAATACATCGTATTTTACAGCAATTTGCACGATCTACCAGCCAGTTACATACAAAGAATAGAAAAAAATTAATTAAGTGCAGGTTCAATGAAATTAGGTCCATGTTTGTAAAACACGTTCATAATATCTAAATTACATAACGCAATGCAATCTTTAAGTTGTGTAGAGTCATAAGAACAAATTCATTTCCAGTTACTTAGAAGCAGCGTGAAATGGCATCACATACTGAGTCTCACGCTTTTATTGTACTTTTATTAATGTCAGCATATTATGTTACATTTTTAGAAAGACAGTTCAATATGGTTTCAATTTGAGAACCAAACTTGCGAACCTTACAGAAACGAAATTAAAAATGGCAGCTATTAATTATGTTTTATTAAAAACACGTGCCAACTTAATCTCCACTGAAAATGTCAGATGTAAATCATCTAAATTAAATATTCGCTTTTATACTTCAAAAGAAAGCGAGCTGAGGACGAGAGGAACTGCAAAAGAACAAAAACAAACGTTTAGGGAATCAGTTGCAAGAGTTCGTTCACTCCTCATTAGCCCGAGGCTATGCAAACTAACTATTGGACCCTCAATTTATGATTACCGAGTTCCATGCCGATCACGACGTGTGAGACCGCCCTGAAACATCCAGAAATAAATGCGAACTACGTTAGCCAAACTAAATAGAACTTACAAGCGTCCGAGAAGAATTGGATTTCCAATGGAAAGCATTGTAAAAGACCTATGTGCAAATTAAATTGCCAACTATAATGAGTCATAGAGCTGTGGACATAGAGTTGAAGTTTCTATCAAAGCTATTGCCAAAAACACTGATATCTCAATCGGCAAAGATTATTCTCTTGAATTACGAGTACGTAACGATCGGGATCGATGTTTGTTAAATGTTACCGTTTTGTTTTTTCACCGTTTTGCCAAATTGTTTAAACACAGCTTCGGTTCGGAGTTATCGATCAAAGTCGTCATCTTTTATGCGGTGAATATTGAAAGTTTATTGGTAAAACTTTGGAAATAATACCAATTTGGTGCTATCGTGCCTGGATAATAGGTAGTTGGTTTCAAAAGCAATATTGGTGTACGCGCTTTTTGCCCTGCGGTGATTGATAGCGAGCGGAGAGTCTCTTGTATATTGAAGAAACAACAGAGGTATTTTGACTGCGTGGCGTTTAGTAGAAACGTTTTGAAAATACTTGTTTTCCTGGGGCACACGTTGATTTATATCATGGTCAGATAGAAATCTATAAGGATTTTTGGAGGCCTTCAGGGTAATTTGAATCAACCCATATCTTTTATCTAGTTATGTTTTATTAACATATTTCCATCAGACAGCCATTCGTCATTAGATGTGACGGAAAGTTCAAATTCTTTTACAATATGATTAGTGGGAAACTGGAGTCAGTATGCATAAAATTGTTAATTTTGACAGTTCTATGAAAGCATGCAGCAAATGCTAATACCAATCAAGGACTGTTAATTATGGCTCACAAAATATTAAGTGCATAAAAAGTCGTGGATTGTAACAAAAAGCTCTTAATAAGTGAGTATGTCCTATTTCTTATTATTAAATGCATGTGTTTAAGTGACTTCAAACAAAAATTTTAAGACATGCGTGTCTGATATCAAACTAGGCAATGACTGTACCATGTAACCAAGCGGTTGTAGAAAATATATTATGTTTAAATATTAATAGGTGCCTAGGTGCTGGGTTCAAATCCCGGGTTGGGAGCTGTTGAATTTTTCTAATTTATAATTTCCAGTAGTGACCCGGTATCTGGAATTGTGCCCGTTGAATTCTAATAGGCTCCCCACCTAGTCCATACGACTTAAACGTAACCGGTGAAAAGTGGAAGTGTACTCCTCTGCCGATCCCTTCGGAGATTACAAGCGTAATGTTACGTTAATTTTATATACTTAAACAGATATTTTGTTATCACAAAATTAATACATACTTGTTCGTAATATAGAGATATTTTTCCCGACCGGGAATCGAACCCACAACTCGCGCTCAACAGTGAGATACCCTAAACACTGGACCTACCAGACCGGACCAGTGAAATGGAGTCAGTATAATCTGTGGTGCGACAGTTTGTGGTCGTTGAAGGATACGGGTGTGAACCATCTGTGTCCGCAGGTTTATGGGGTCAGTGCCGTATGGGGTGAGTCCCGGTGTTTCGTTTACATGGCACTAGTTGTTTCCCGCGAATTTGTCTGTGTTTTCTTCCGTTGATTTTTTTATATATATCAATCCACTACCAAACAGGACAGACCTCTAAAATATTCGCGGCCATCCATGATTAGGACTGTTAGTAAGAGTATTATCTATTAATTATGATATTATTCGGCAATAGGACTACAGGACTAAAATATATCCAGAATGCCTATGTCAACTATGTATGTATACACCGAATTAAAAACTTTCGTGATACGAAGACAGTTACAGCTTCTCTAAGCCAACTGCAAGGTATAGGTCTCCCTGGAGGGGTCTTTTAACATAATCCTCACGGTGGGCTTGCGGGTGGAGGATCACAGAACACAGCTACTGCCACCATCTACGCTGCTAAGAGCTGGAAAAAGCTCAGTAAGTAGAAATTAGTGATTACTAAAGTAAAACAGTACTAAAATCGTCGATAAGATATTATTTAGAAAAAACCGGCTACACTCAAGTATGTATGAAAGAATTTAACCGGTTTGCATAATCAGCATCACGACATCGTTATCAGCAACTTATTTAAGTAATTTACTGTAATACTATTAGTATTTTACTATTAAATGTTTCGTGAGTATTTATACACATGATTAAAAATGTAGCGGCTTAACTCACGTACGTTTTTCGGGATTGCTCGACTAGTTTTTTGACCTGTATGAGGTCCTTCCTCATGAGCACCCGTCGCTTGCAGCGAGGTCACGACGGAGACTACGCGCCGCCGCACGATTAGTATATTTACGGTTTGGTAATATATTATTTAATGTGATAAATTCAATATAAAATGTACATGTTAGGGTTAGATTAGGCTAGGTTAGGTTAGGTTAGGTTCGGTTAGGTTAGGTTAGGTTATGTTTAGTTAGGTTAGGTTAGGTTAGATTAGGTTAGGTTATGGCGGGTTATTGGGTTAGGTTAGAGTAGTAACTCTCTCATGTAACTTATAGACTACTCATATAATAAACATTTTGTATCACTCACTTGAAAAGTTAATTTCTAATGATTGACGTATTCCATAGCTACTATGAACATAGATATATCATCGTACTATTTACGACTCACTGCGGGCCGTGGTGCGCGATTTACAGTGTGCTCTATCGAATTGAAGAAGATAAGGTTTTCCGGCTAACCTGTTAGTGAAATATTTATAGACGTAATAATAATTAATTGGACCGATTCTTTGATTATTGAATTATAGGTTTGAACCTTTAAGCGTTATTCATTTTCTTAAATTGTAACTGCACCAAATCTTACACTACTCCGTGTGAGCAATATTATTTATAAGGAAGTTTAAAAATTCTCTTCACACATTCATATCTAAATTAAAAAACGACCTATCATGTTTCAAGTACGTATTTTGTATATAGATATGTTTTATAGCAAAAATGAATTAGTAGTCTATTAGTAATACATTATTAATTTATATAACAAACTTCTCAAGAAACATTATAGCATCTTAATGGTCTCGACACATTCCCACAGAGGATACATATATATACATATATAATTTACGTTTCGTAATAAACAAACAGAACAAAGGAATCCCAGCCCGCTACCGTCATTTGGTCCGAAACTAGAAATATTTTTAGGCCATTAATTGGCTACTCTAGTATTAATAGCGGTATTGGTTTAAATTAGCGGTGTTTAAGCATTAAAGAGGGTTGACGGACCCGTTGGTTCAGTAGTTAATGAACCTGATTCTTCAACCGTCGTCGTTCGGGGTCGTAGGTTCGACTCCCACCCAGAATAAATATTTGTATATAAAAAAAAGAATTTAGACTCATTCTCAAGGCGTCTCCGTTGCAAATAGTGGTACGTATACCCTCCTTTAGGCAAGAGCTGATGTGCATTTTATTATTAAATATTACCTGTTGTCACGGTGAAGGAAAGTGTCATGAAGCCACCTATACCCCTCAGAGTTTTCTCTGCGCTATCTGAAATCAAACAGCCCCCACGTGGTCAACGTGGCAGATAATTCACCTAAACCCTTCTCGTTCTAACAGCATCGTATACAATGGTGGGACAACAAAAGGGGTGATGATGACGTCACCAAATAATACCCTAGGTGCGCGTGCTTTGTGCACTTCGCCTGAAACATTCCCAACAACATAAACAGATTCCTTTGACACTGTTACCATGTGACACAAAAATATTGCCAAATTTATACACATTCAAACAATTATTATCCTTATTGCTGCAAACATAGAGTTCATTTCGTTTCATAAACAAAGCATCTCAACACTATCTTAGAGTGACATATTTAAAGAATTCGTTTTCAGAGATCTTTCGGAATCCTCGTAAAGTTAACACAACATTAAAAATACTTTCAGCTTTTGGAATTGTTAGTGACGCTATGGTGACATGAAGTTTGAAGAAAAAATCAGGACAGCTTTTTAAATACCACGGACATGTAAATATTTGTACGGTTATTTTAACATAGTATTTCGAAGGAGGGTTCACATAGTGTAACTTAGTGAAAAGAATTGGTGTCTAATTTGAATATTAAAATCTAAAAGTAACATCACGCCTGTAATCCCCGAAGGGGAAGGCAGAGGAGTACAGTACACTCCCCCGTTTCACCAGTTACGTTTACGTCCCATGGAATAGGTGGTGAGCCTATTTCCATACACCGAAGTCACTACTAGAGATTCTAAATTAGAAAACTGCTATAGTACCCGACCCGGGATTT
Source organism: Croniades pieria auraria (assembly GCA_018248815.1). Classification (NCBI taxonomy): domain Eukaryota; kingdom Metazoa; phylum Arthropoda; class Insecta; order Lepidoptera; family Hesperiidae; genus Croniades; species Croniades pieria. Next base: position 6,050 of record DWJK01005113.1, read on the forward strand.
GAACCCAGGACCTCCCAATCGGCAGTCACGCTTGCAATCACTCGACTGACAAGGCAGTCACAATATTTAAATAATCATTTATTTAAATATTTATATCTAAATATTTATTATATTTTAATATTTAAATTTACAAGTGATACCATAGTTATTATACTGTCGCATAATTACATTCTAAAAGTGTAAATATTAAGCCAAGCGCAGAAAATCTTAGCTTCAGTTTATATTTTTAAAGGACGGTAAGAATAACGACTATTAGTATCATTAGTCTTGTTAGTATACCTGAATAGTATACACTTGGTAGCAGTTAGTATCGATATTTGTCAAGGTTACTACAGGAGCGTTGCTGAAGTCGTTGAGAACTGCTGAGGACTGAATTGGTCGTCTTTGGTATACACGTGGATTTTAAACCACATCCTTCACGCCACAACATAAATTTTTACAATAACAATTTCTTGAAAGCAGAAATAAGTCCACCAACGGTACTTCTACCTATTTCTGTGCTATTCTCTTTCTTTGGCTGGTACTTATGGGATAAACCGTAAATGTACATGTTTACGATTTTTAAAAGGTCCTATTATTCTTTGTGCGTGCAGTCATCCTACAGGAATATTAGGCCGCTATAACTCCATCCCGATAAGGCGCTGAAGTCGTTCCGAATCCCATTTTGCTTCTAATTCAGTATGTAACGCGGAATTGATACCGCTTAAGCGTTTCGACGATATTTTAATGATGTATCTATATTTAAAACCATTAAAGTCGTTACACTTCTATATGTTCATATAAATATAAATAAAATATGCGATAGCCAAATTCACTTTCGATTTTGCATTTTTTTTAAACAAACCTCATAAAATGCAATATGCTCTTAAAAAATTAAAAGAAAAAATTTTTTTTTAAATCTGTTTCTATAATAAACCTCGTTTGTTGTTTCTGTTAATTATTTAAGCAAAATTATTATTGGTTATTAATTTTCATCATATTTTTTATCCCCACGTTATAAAACTTCACAATTTTGACAAACTGGGAAGTTATTGCTATGATCGTAAATGTCGAAAATCGAGTTTTCAGTAGATATGCATTTTTCGAGGTTCTAGGGAGCTTATCTGATTATTTATATAACAATGTCTATATGTCTATATGTGTGTGTGTTTATGTAATCTTCCCAAAACTTTTGAACGGGTTGACTGACCGAAAATTGGTTACTGGTATCCTGTAGGGTTCTATTGACTTTAGAGACCGTGAATATTTGAACCTATTCGGCTGAGAAGATTTTAAGTAATCTCAAAAAAAATATAATTTTTATTGAAATCATTTTTAAAAGTTCGAACAATCAATTCCAAACGAATCATCTCTTAGGCATAAAAATCTGCGTTGAACGCCAACAAGTTTATTGAAATCGATCGATTTATTCAAAAGATAACGTTACCTATTTATTATTTTATAATTTTCAAAAACTTTTTTTTTTTCAAATAACTGCTAAATTATATCTATGGTTCACTTTATGCAAACATCTTTTTTCTTGCTCAGGAAAAACCGATTCATACGTTTGAGAAAACTCTTTGAAAAATGGTAACCAAGGTGGATTTTTGAAGTTATCTATCTGATACATAAAGAAAGAATATATCGAGAAGTTCCAAGAATTGCCGGCAGGATCAACCCGTTGTTTTAAAAAAATATTGTCGTTAATTAATTGTTACGGTGTAAAAATATATGCCAACATCAGCTAAATAAAACTACTAAATGAAAAGTGACAAGTAGGCCAATGGGAAAACTTTCCGGACAATTATTTAAACCAATTTGGTTACCATTAGATTTATCGAGGAGAAAAATGTACCACAACAGAAAATAATTCAAAATTCGAACCAAGCGAAAGCCTCCTCTATTACAAAGAGCGACGAATCAAAATAAATAGCAAGACAAGATCAAAGAAAGCAGTTTATCACAAGTGTTAGGAGACAGGTGGTCCATTACAGTGTAAAAATATTACTCATTGTGGGATACGGTATAAAATCGATTTATTTAGACATCATCTTAGTCCGTGACCCGTGAGCTAGACGCTGATGTATTAAAAAACGCGCTAAAACTAGCTTTAAGGCTATCATAAAAGCTATGACTACAAGATTGCCACCCACCGCTTCTCCTGTTAACGAGACTAGACACATTGTAACCTTTTTATAGTGGTATTTCGTTCGTACTAGTGGTTCAGTAGTGGCGATTACTTAACATGCCCCTTAGGGCACAGTAATACTTGTGAAAATTTGCAAAAATTTGCGTTAAAAAATTTTTAAATAACATGCGTCAATAGTTTTAATGTGACGTCAAATAAGATGACTTAATTGTGATATTTGTCAATAACTCAGTATATACATTATTGTTGCCGAGTAATTAATTTAGTCCGCTGGTCAGTTTGTTAAAGGATACTTTTGAAGTTAACGATTTTGCAAATTTAAAAAAGTAGCCTACCTTAAGTTCACTTTATAAATTTGTATTTTTTTTTTCTTTTTTTTTTTTTTTTTGTCGACCCATTAACATTCCACTGTTGGAATATGAGTCTCCTCCCATAAATTTGTATATGAACAAAATAATCCGTATACAAATACATAAATGTACTCGTAATTTAGATTGTTTTTAAAACGCAACCAACACCATCGACTGGATCTAAAGTTGAGTGTTACTTTCAACTGTAGTATTGAAAAGAGTGTGCTGTTTTTCACAAAACGCGTTTTTTAATGCGTTGTTATACAAATTCATTAAAACTTTTTTGAACCAAAATAATGCCTCTTACATCTCTCATAATCTATGCACGAAACTTACGCAATATTCTCTCTTTCATTGCAGTTTGCGGTAATCTGAAACAAAGAAAACTTTAAGTATTTACTCATAGAATTAAACGAACTTAATATATTCATGCCATTGTTAGCTGCATTTTTTTTTATTTTAATTAATACGTTATGTATTATTTCTCATACATAAACATAATTAGCAACTGTCAAGTGTCGTCATTGGATGTATTAGTACAAACAAGGAAAATTTCCGTTCAAGACAAAGTTATACACATTTTTAGGAACGTTAACTCCGAATTCCATACCTCCAGGGCAACGTGATAGGGAAAGAAGTGCGGTTTCTTGATTAGTTCTATTTAATCTTCTGTCCATTTAATCTCTTAGAACTTACACATATTATAATTAACGAGTTCTCATTATAAGACTAAGCCAATTCAAAACAATCCATAATTTTGAATCGACGTAATGGCATGTTGTACCCGTTAAAGCCATAATTGAGAAAGCATTTTTCTTTTGCCACAAACCTACACAAGCCTGTAAAATTCGGCAAGCGAATAGGAAATATGTATATAATACGAGCGGTGACCACTAGGCGCGGATGGCAACGCGCTCGGTGGTCTGCCACCAGCCGCCAGCGTTCGACGCCGCTGCGACGCGACGCTGGCGCTACTTTATGACGCCTGCGTGTAAGGAATTCTTTTAGTAATTTAAACATGGAATTTTTAGTATTATCCAGCCACAATTGGAATACTTCTTTATTTCGAGCACGTGTCTGCTGTTCGCTGGATGGATGGGTGTCAATAGTGAATTGTTAGTAGGACGTATGCATGGAATGGATTGTTTTGTGCGGACCATACACATTATATAGAACTTTCATATCGTATGTAAGGTTCGCAAGGGATCTGTCGTATAATATTTTTAATAATATGTATATTTCTGTATTATTTAGGACATGGACAAGGAAAACTTTCAAGTTTCTTTTTTCTCGTGATATTGAACAGAATACTGTAGCCACGCGGCTCTTCTGTCCCTTCCAGTGCATACCATACTTCATATTTATATCTAATACAGTGGGGCACTTATTTTCTCATCTTTGATTACTTGGATTTTTATCATCCATCCCAGATACATAATATATCATCACATAATGTAATATATGCCATAGATAACACTCTTGTAAAAAAGACTTGTCTTTCTTACAAGTCTTGACTTGATTACTCAATACGTTTACAAAATTGTTTAAATTCTAATTAGACGTAACTTATATCTATTGCCGATATCCCTCAGTATAAAGTTATAACGCCAGTGCTCTGATAAATACCAGTTTATACACACCAGTGACTCCCGTCCAGATTTCTATGTAACAGTATTTACAACTGTACCTGAGTATAACTGACATGCAACCGGCACTAATAAGGAAGCTTTTAAAGATTTATACGTCTAAGTAGCAGCTATTCAAGCCCAAACAAAACTTGCACGTGCGCATACACTCAATGAAAATCTCGTAATAGATAAGCGAGCGTACAACTTTAAATAAAGCCAGACCGCTCCTAGGCACCGGCTTCCCTTGTCCAATAAACATGCGAGAAATCATTTAAAATTTATGATCGATGCTAGAATTGACCATAATAAGGTGAGAGTCGTGTATATCAATGTCGCGTAGGTCGTAAAACGTAGGTCGTTAAGGTTATTTTCGCGTGACAGTCCCCTGGCTGAGAATGCCCGCTCGTGGCACGCAAGGCACTGGAGTGCGGCGCCACCTCGGGCCTTGCAAACTTGTTTCTGCATTTCAAATAACTAACTACGATGTCCGAGAGCCGTTACACATTCTAAATAAGAATGGTATCGGCGCTCGTTGATAGTGTGACGGGTAAAGTTTTATTTTGCTTCTCGTACGCGTCGCGACACAGTGTTCGACTTGTCACAATATTGGCTCATTTCAAAGGCGGCATTCATACAAATTGTACCATTAAATGGCGATTTAAATGGAGCCTTTCCTTTTTACATTTGTCATTCCGTGCTGTTTTGTGTTTTACAACGGGATGGAGCGAGTTGTTCACGTTTCGCAAATTGCCCGGCGACGTGCTGAGACCGCTAAGAGGACGTCGCGTTCCGAGCTATTCCGCACCACTCCGCAAGCCGAGATCAATTTCCAACATTGATACAGTGTCAGTAGAAAAATATATTTATTGTAATATGCTTTACTTAGTCTATTAATATAATTTAGGTTATGGTTGTATTTGGTTTATTAACCGTCTGGTTGCCACAGCATGGACTGCCTAATTTGGCATTAAATGTAGATGTCCGGAGATGATAATGAATGATCATGAAGAAACATATCCGAAGATTGAGATAATTTAGGCTGCCTATGGAAATATCCCAAAATGTATCTCTATGATATTATTTTTATGTTCATTCTCTTCGCTCTCTTCGCTCTCTTCGCTCTCTTCGCTCTCTTCGCTCTCTTCGCTCTCTTCGCTCGCTTCGCTCTCTTCGCTCTCTTCGCTCTCTTCGCTCTCTTCGCTCTCTTCGCTCTCTTCGCTCTCTTCGCTCTCTTCGCTCTCTTCG
>DWJK01005114.1:0-11400 GCA_018248815.1 Croniades pieria auraria
CTCTCACATTGAGAGGGTTAAGGCCATAGTCTGCTACGCTGGCCAAGTGCGGGTTGGCAGACTTCACACAGTTCAGATTTTTTTTTTTTTTTAATTTATAAATTCTAAGGCATTCAGGTTTGCTCAGGATGTGTTCCTTCACCGTTAGCAGGTGATATTTAAACTTAAAACGCAATTTTGTAAAGAGGTGCGCGCCATGGATTTGAACCCAGCACCCCCGGAGCGAGAGGATGAATTCTTAATCACTGGGCTATCACTGCTTATAATAATAATAATAATATATCTAAAACAGTGGAACACATATTTTCAATTAGTGATTAAACTTACTGTATCATGTACCAACTGTGGCAACAATATTAGCAATCGTCATTCCTGCAGTCCATTCATCAATTTAACATTAAGTAAAGTTCCTATTGACATATACTGACTTGACTCACTCACAGTCCTATTTTTTCAGCCCTGTTTAGGATCAGATGCTGATGTTCGTATACAAATTATATACCTCATCTGCCTTCACCTTCACGTACTGCTTGCTTTGGGATCAAGTGTTAAATCTGGAGATGTCTCGGTTTATTTACTTAATGGTTGCCATGCTTTATTCCCAGTAACCACAGGTGATGGATGTCCGTTCGTGAAAGACTTCCGAACACGCCGAGAATTTTTAAACAGCCCTGAAAGGCTCCAAGAAAGTCAAACAGCTGTTATAATAACGAGAACGAGTGGGATCGACGTCTTAAAGTCCCCCCTGGAAGGCGGGAACGTTGATAAAAACTTGCCACCATCGGCCACCCAAGGACGATCCTGTCTGATGATTCTTGATAAATGTTAGCCTTAAGGCTTTAAGGAATTCCACAAATGGTGTATACGGCTAAGTAGTTATGCGTAAGTAGTCAGTTTCTACCGCGGACGTGTAAGATGGGGAATAGATTCTCTTTCGAAATATCTTCAAAGCGCAATAATGTTGGTTTGTTCAAGACAGGCTTATCCCTCTAAGGCTATCCGTGACCATGAGCTCTAGTCAAGGCCTTGGTACGTTTATTATAACCTACATTTCGACACGCGATATTTAAGGACTCCCTTACTACCTTCATTCTCCTGGCCTGCTGATAGAAATAGCCAAATATAATTTTTAGCACTATTATTTTGAAACGTTTATGTACTTGACTATGTTTTTGTTTACCATCCTTATCATTTGCCAGTGACATTTGAAATTAAAATGGTAATAGACAGCAAGTTTTATCGCAAGTATGTTATATATTAAAATCGATCTGTGAGACACATGCATAACATAACATTTTCTGAAATTTCCTTCATTTATTTGGTGTACATATCTTCCCTGGAAGTAATCTTCCAGGGATAAAAAAATTTATGCTCAAAACTTTTTACTACGGTTCGGAAGTGACACGCAATAAGACACAAAGACACACATAAAAAGAAGAGACATGACACACATATACACACATATTAAAGACACACATATTAAACATAAATGTGTAAACACACACAAATACACTTTTTACACACAATTTCATAGAAGTATCGAGTTTCGTACTCATACAGTGCATTGCGCACGTTATGAATTGGAGTTAAAACGCAATAAAGATTTTTTAAACGACACTAACGCCATCTATATGATTTATGTAACGAATATTGCTGATCTGTGATTTGACAATATACATTGTATCGTATTTCACAAAATTAATAATTATCTCCAAGATATTTGCATGACATTTTGAGCAAAATAGATAAATTTAGATAAATAAATTTAGTTACAAAGTAATTTGTATTTGGTATATTAATAGTAGATATTTAAATTGAAAATGCGATAATACATTCGTACTTATCGATATCAATTAAAATGCATGTCGCCGAAGGTCTTTTGAGTGTATTAATACATTTTAAAGAAAATAAACGAGCTAATTTAACCGCTTTCCGGAATAGGTCGAGACGCCGCCGATGCAAATGGAAATAGACTCGGGTCGAACGCGACCTAACGTGTAAAAAAAGGGAGGAATTTTTGTATTTTCGAAACTAGTCCTGTCTACGTAAAAATGCGCCCGAGTTGAATATTTACATTCTCATACACATTTCTATTATTATATCCTGACGCCAGCATTTCTATGGGGTAGACAGAGAATATCGCGATGCAAATATCTTTATCGTTAAAAACCTGACATCTACAATTATCATTCTCTTCACACATGCGTGATGACTCGATACTTTAGCAACAAGTAAGTTTTAAAGTCCACATGGTAAGAAATAGGTATGTCTTGCTGTTACTCAAGGATGGCAGAGACCACTGGCTTAAGTCATTTCAGTGTTACATCATGTCGAAGCCTTCGATAACAGTTGTTATATAGCTATAATAATCAGTCTCCGTCGCGACGTTGATGCAAGCGACGGGAGCTCATGAGGACGAACCTCGTACAGGTCCGAAACTAGTAGGGCCATCCCGAAAAACGTATGTGAGTTAAGCCGGTACATATTTAATCAATAGGTCATGATGGCAACCACCAACGCAAGTGGCAAATTTGATCAAGGAAAATTTAGTCACATGTCTGGGATTCACAACCCTCGGCAATGAGGATAACGACGTGGAAAGAGAGAAAGAAAGAGAGGGGAGGGATAGAGAGATACCAGACGAGATCGAGTGTTAAAGTGTAATTAATTGTGGGAATTTAAAATGTTCTGGAGTGGAGGACCGCGGCTCAGCAAACGTAGTGTAGGACGCCCTCCGGCCCGGTGGGATGATGATCTACGAAAGGCTGCAGGCAGATGCTGGATGTGACAAGCCGAGGACAGGGTGCGATGGCGCTCGTTTGGGGACGCCTATATCCAGCAGTGGACTGAGATAGACTGATGACACGACGAATTTAAAATTAGCGTTAACCGATCCCGAACTACCGCAACGCACTAGGAACTTAATTTAAAAACGGTTACGTCTAAATCCGTCAAATTATTTAGAGAGTAACGTTCTCGTTGACGATTGATTTATTCGATGTCGGTCAACGGGCCAATGCACTTCAGCAGCACTATACAGTATCGTACGCCCGTATCCATAGACGCTACGGCTCTCATCTCATAAGTATCGTATATTTGAGTCGTACCTATATCTGAAATATGTGATAGGGTAAATTGGGAATCATTTCTGAATTACATTTTTTAATAATTATTTCTGAAATATATAATCTGAAAAGATTCTGTTGTCGAAAAATATCAACGATAAAACTGTTACTTTTTTTTTTAACAATACCGCATTTGTTTTGAAATGGTATCTAATTTGAGATAAAAATAAAGTTAATCATTAAGACAAGATACAACTCATTATCGTAGTTTCAATATAATGGCAGTACAGTCAGCAGAACTGTATCATATTCCTTATACCACTAACGTCAAACTATAGAAAAACTGTAATGCAGATAATATGAAACTAAGAAACTTTATTATAAGGATTAGTTGGCTAACCCGAATATTCATTATCACCCGAATTGACTGGTAGGAAGTTGTATTACTAGGAAACTACAAAAATTATTTAAAGCAGCAACATACGTCTGTATGTACACATTTTAGCCGTGTTAATTTTTATTTTCGATTATAACATGTATACGATACAGAAATTATTGCCACGCAGTCTACGCCTGTAGCCGAACATTTTCTAAAACAAAACAAACAAACGCGCAAAACCCAATTTACATACAAGGCCGAATATTTTGAGTTCAACGTTTACAACTCTATCTTATCACAATAAAAATAAAGACCACATTATTAAAAAAAAAAGTGTTAAATTTTTTTTAAATATTATTACATCATCATGCCAAGCAACGAAAGTTACGCGGAGTTCTAAAAATAAAGACCACATTATTAAAAAAAAAAGTGTTACATTTTTTTTAAATATTATTACATCATCATGCCTAGCAACGAAAGTTACGCGGAGTTCACCGAGTTGCAAATAAACAATTATAAATTTTTTCGTTATTTTAAATTTAACAGATTAAGAACCGACCGCGAAAAGCCATTTGCTTCCTACATCGTAGTATGTTTTCAGGTTGTACGGATCGAGAAAAATAGAGGCCGTGGGGTAGTTTACATTGTCAAGCAAATTACTTTAAACCTTGCTTACCACCGGTGAGATCGTAGCCCAACGTGAGTATACGCCTATTAGAAAAAAATTAAGATATCGTTCTGGCATTACCGTGTGGATACGGACGGTGAATAGGGCGCTGAAATGCACGCTCGTACGGTCGGCAAAAACAAGAAACAATGTTGCTAACCAGTCGGCAGGCGGCGGGCGGTGGGTAGCGGGCAGCGGGCGGCGGGCGCGCCGTTCACGCGACGCTGGCTCCGATCGTTTCCTTCGGTGCCACTCGCATGTCTCTATTCGCTTTCCTTTTGTGCACACATCGCTTTTGCTTTATATATATTTGATGTGTTACACTGGTTTCCATCGCATGGAATCCTAACTTAGAAAAAAATCGTTAATTTTATTTGTTACTGTCTTCATAACGTTATCCGGCGCAAATATATCGGGCTTACGTGCATGGAGTCTGTAAGGACAAGCATATTTGGCGATCACATAGTGTAAGTCAAAAAATGCAGGTACTTAACGCTTGTTATCATCATCATACGCCTTTACCACTTTTCCACTGCTGGACATAGGCCTTTCTCAAGGTGTCACAACAAACTATTTTCTGGATATCTCATCCAGCCACTACCACCTGCCTTTTTAAGGTAGTCGGGCAAATAGGTGGGAGAGCGATCACAATAGGTACGTGTGTAAAGTCGCTATGTCCATTCGAGAACTCGTCTGCCCTAACAGCCGATTCTGAGACATACGTGACCAGCACACTGCCACTTAAAGGTGCTAGTCCTCTGAGCCAGGTCGGTTATCTTAGACCTTAGTTCTCTACCAGATATCCTCGAAACACCGAGCGTAGCTGTTTCCATACCACGCTCAGCTGTCTTCAGCTTGTGAACTAGTCCCAATGTCAGAGTCCCTGTTTCTGCAAGCGTACCTCTCAGTTGGCACGGCGTAGTCGAAGACTTCGGTCTTAAGGCTCTGTGGTATAGGCGACGAGCAAACTTGACGAAACTCTCGAAAAGATGACTTTGTTAAGCAACCAAGATATTATTTTAAGGCTCAAAATAAACTCAACTATGAACCACACCTCTTAAAAATAAAGCTCTGTTTAGGGTTGAGCCTATCATGAAGTTCCTACTAATAGCTCTGTCTAAATTGTGCCCGATATAATATGGCAATCAGCTCACCATCTATTCTATAATGGAACGTAAACGCAATTAGTGTAACGTGGGAGTATATTACACTCTTCTGCCTACTCCTTCGGTGAGATAGAGGCGTGATATTACGTCGTTGTCACATTATATAAACACCCACGAAACGTTTAACAGTTTTATATAGTGAATAAATACAATCGTCGTTATCAGCCTATCTCAGTCCACTGCTGGACGTAGGCCTCCCCCAATGAACGTCATCCCGCCCTGTCCTCGGCTTGTCGCATCCAGCATCTGCCTGCAGTCTGTCACAGACCGTCATCTACTACTACACTACATTTACCGAACCGCGGTCTCCACTCCAGAACTCGCCTACTTCACCGGTTGTCGGTTCTTCAGCAGATATGTCCCAGCCCATTGCCATTTCAGCGAGCTAATACTTTGAGCTATGTCGATCACTTAGGTTATCTATCGGATAGTATCATTTCTGATCGTATCCTTCAGAGAGATTCCGAGCATAGCTCTTGAAACTTTGAACTGGTGGACTAGGCGCACCGTGAGTGTCCACGTTACAGCTCCGTATGTCGCGATCGGTAGGAAGCACTGATTGAAAAACTTTAGTTGTCAAACTCTGCGGTATAGATGACGAGAAGCCTCCACGTAGTTTACCAAATGCTGCCCAGACCAGCTTCATCCTCCTCTTGGCCTCCCTCTCAAAATAGTTTCTACTTATGTGCAACATCTGCCCGAGGTATGTGTACTCAGAAACAATTTCGAGAGGATGGCCATTTACGACCACAGGTGCCGGATCGAATATAATACAAAGGTAAAAATTATTATAATGAAATAGAACTGTTATTAGTCAGGCTTTAAGTAATTTTTTTATCAGTAGATTTGATTCTATTCGGAATTAATTTTCTAATTAATTTAGATCTCGGTTTTCGTCAAACAGACTTATATTATGAATGTCGAATATGTTACGAATATTATGAAGGAAAATTCCAGATATCTAAGTGAGTTTCCAAATTAATACATTTAACGATTATGACATGTATTTGGTACGCTCTAGATTTTTCGCAGATAGTTGCCAGTTACAGATAAAATATCTTTTTGACATTTAATTGGATATACGATATGGCAACATTCTTGTCGAACGCCCGTAACATAGTTTTATTATTGCCTATTAAATAAACATTTGGTTTTCGAAATCTAGTTAATAATTTTGTTAGTTTATCACTGATATTGACACGAACAGACAGGTAGCTATTTTTGTCTATGGTCACATATTTAAAGTAAGTCATGCATGTATAAGGAGTTTGATGAATGTGGAAGAAGCACGGTAGGTATGCAAGGATAGGGATAAGTATTTGGCAGTCCATACTTTCTGCCTATCCGTGAGAGACGGCGTGAAGATATGTATGTATTTAAAGGAATCACGTTTAACTTCAAGAAAGTACTGCAGGATTTTTTTGTATATTGCGTAAACGAAGAGAGTGATACATTTAAAAGAAGCGCACACACATCAGATCGCTTATAATTCTGTCTCCTACAACGATCAAAGGCTTTCAAATCCCACAACAGTCAGAATATGTCCTATCTGGTCCCATCTGTTTCTATTTGATCCTTTTATGGGGTTCTATCAGGTCCTATCTGGTCTGATAGGACAGTCTTGCTGTTTTTCTGTACCTACATTTTACCTATATTCGAACTATCTGTTATGTCATGCTTTCATCTGTCCTTTACAATTAATTACACCAAAAACAGTAAATTAATTCGTTTCAAAATTTATCTTCATACTCGTTCACTTCAAATCATAATGCACTCAAACCAGTCAAACATTCCGCGTGCGAGCGGTGCGGCGTCGAGCGGTTTTTTCACAGGCGTTATTTATTTAAAACTTGCAACACCGGTCGCTGGCCAAAGGGCCTAATAATTTTCTTTATCAGCGCCCAGCAACCGATCTCGGAACACTGTTACCGTTTCATTCGATATCAGCACAGGTCATTGTACAGTATATATTTTCAGACATACCGTTATTCTTAACACGTAAGAGTCCTTTCAGTTACGATCTTATTCGTAATTTAGGACATTTTTAGTCGCCTGATGGCGCCTGAGCTTCTTTTTTCTTCACATAAACGGAATGTAAAGACAGACTTCATTGAAGGGTCTTAACGTTCTATTTTTAATCCGCTCTGCTCTCCGAGATGGTCTATTTGAAAGGATTCAAAAGGAACTAGTGTGAATACATAAAAATGCTCCGTTAGACAAAGAAATCGATCTTTACAGTGTTCCTCAATGTCCACGAATCTGGTGCTAGGTAAAATTTGTGTAGGTAGGTTCAAACACGATTTAATAATTCACTTTTTTTAAAGTTAAGTGAGTTTAGCAGGAAAGAACAGACAGCAGTTCCAAGTAGTCGCTGCCGCCCACAAACATCTGCTGCCGACCTCGAACAAGACTGTCAGCGTCAGTTAATCTACTCAAATGGTCAACGTACTTTTTTCGTTAATGCTGTATGAATTAGGATATGAATGAAAGTCCAATACGAGGCTCGTTTTTCTCAAGCGTCGTAAGTAATGAATTTGATGGAGAATTTCATATGTACGGCGCTGGGAAATTACGATAATTCAGGGAATTAACGCTGCCAGTGTTTTGGGAACCATGCCTCAAGGGCATTTTAGATGAACTTTTTTTTATAAACATTGTTTTTTTTAATAATATTATTATTTTCAAAATAGTCCATGTCTCTAAAATTATTTTTGTTCTATATTGCCCGCAAACAATTTCCTATAGAAATCCCCAGTAATAGCGCTGAGTCTGAATTTGTGCCCGGTGCCTAGGTTCACTACCGAATACGTGGAATCTATAACTAGTGTACATGGACGAACAACATTCCTCTGCCTGCCCCTCCGAGACAATACAGGGACAATGTTAATTTATATCTACATACATACGTAATTCTACTTTAATATGTGTTCAACAGTGATCGTAACTTCGTCGTGAGTGTACACAATAAATATTACGAGTACAATTTACAGCTAGTGTGTTGGCACAGATGTTTTGTTAATATACAGACAAACAGACAAACAGTCTGGTTTTGCTTGTTACAGAGCTGCAGGTATCGAGAGTTCGTATATAGTATCATCGAGTATACCGAGTCGATGAATCGAATAATCGAAGTCATATTAGCATATTTATGTAATAATATTATATGATAATTATATGTCATATCATTCATTAACTTTGATTACTTTTTGACATAACAACACACCGGTATGTCGCTGAAGGGATAGGTAGAGGAAGAGGGAGGCAGGGAGATTTCAAGTTAAAAAAACGATTAGTACTTTTGCGTGACTCGGGGGTCGCACCGAAGACGTTACTCTGATGACACGCTTGCAACCACTACTCCAACGACTATTCTGATTCTTATATTATTCAACTGTTGCCTCGCCTTGAGTGCCTCGTTGGTCGAGTGGTTGCATGCGCGTCTGCCGATCGGGGGGCCCTGGGTTCAAATCCCGGGTCGGGTACTATTTGATTTTTTTAATTTAGAATTTCTAGTAGTGTCTCGAAGTCTGGATGAGTGCTCGGTGTATGGCAACAGGCTCACCACCACCACCACCATGGGACGTAAACGTAACTGGTGAAACGCGGGAGTGTACTACTACATTCCTCTGCTTACCCCTTCGGGGATTACAAGCGTGATGTTACGCTTATATTCTTCTAAAAGACGAATTTAATAAATTTTTACATTTTTCACTAACATAATAAGCAAAATATAGAAATAAAACAATTAAAACGCAAAAGAAATTCGATCAATTGTCAAAAACTCATTAAAGATAATTTATTAAACTCTATCAAACGTTACCACGTTTGAATGTTTCCACTCAAATAATCATCGGTCCGTCTTAGGCTCGATACGCACTAGCGCAGAGTCGTAGCGAAGCGTCGCGTTATACATTTTCACTTTAAAAGCAATTTTAGTTCTATCTCCATTAAATAAAGTGCAATTTTACATACAGAAAAGTTTACAGTATGCATTTTGTTCGAGACCGACGCGAGATCGCGCGCGATGTCGCGCGACTTTATATTTTCTCAGTATGTACATATTATTTGCGCATATAATGCCTGTAAACATTTACATATCATGTAGCGTCATCATGGACCATCATATCATGGATCGTCTGCGGTACCTTTAGTCTATGACCCTCCCCTACTGGACCTAGGCCTCTCCAACAGCACGCCACGGAGCTGGACCTTCAGACATATGACAATATCAACTGGTTGTAATATATTCTAGCGCCGTCTGTGACCACCTTTATACTTAGTCAAATTCAAAATCGAATCATCTGTCTTAAAATTCGCTCGTAAAAGATTCGCGGCGGACATTTACGACATCCCTTGCGCGTAAGGAGTTTGAGTGTGAAACTTTTTAACGCGCTGTTTTATGTCGGACCTGAGTATAATTTAATATTCATGTGCATTTTTATGTTCGTAGTTTATTTAATAATATTTCCACGTTTCATTGAACGATTGATCACGTCTGGGATCGTGTTTCGTCTACATTTATCGCTTCATACACACGTGGTACCAGCATGTGTGTATGAAGAGATCAAAAAATATGTTTTCACTATAATTAATAATATATTTTATGCAGTCGGACAGTATGTAAAGAGCTTAATCGCACAGACGTTATGCTACCACGGGTGTACGAAGAGATCAAAAAATTTTTCACTCTAATTAATAATATATTTTATGCAGTCGGACAGTGTGTAAAGAGCTTAATCGCGCTGACGTTATTCAATACATCATGTGTATTTTCGGTGACACGTATAATTTATATGAGTACTAGCTGTGCCCCGCGGTTTCACCCGCATTAATTAGCGAACAATATAAATATGAAATTTCGGTTAAATAACTTTTTAACCGACAAACTTTCATACAATTTTTCATAGACTTTATACGATCTATGTCTGTTCGTCTTCTCCTAGGCTTTGTAGTGCATATTATTGTAATAGACGGCACGAAGACACGAAACGACCTGGAATTATTTTCAATAAACGTAACCTGTCAATTTTACGTTGAAAATTTTACAAAATGAGTCCTCGACTCGCTACAATGTAACGAAAAACTGTTTGAAACGTAATGAGCTCCACACAACTGCACGGAAGAAATGAGTTTTGAATAACACTTCCGTTACTATAGTTACCACTAACGCCACCTGGTGTCAGAGATCCGAAGTTCCGACTCCCAAACAAAATTACCGATTTTTAACTAAACAACATTTTCTATCGAATCCAATTGTAAATCTAAACAATTCTCGAATCAACCTTTTCAGTCCATTCCATTCCATTCTGCACACAAAAACCTTCATTAAAATCGGTAAAGCCGTTTACGAGTTCCATGACATACACACGCACAGAAGAAATATACCTATGTATGTATAAAGAATAAACATGAGTTATTGCAGATTAAGTGAGTATTTAAATTACTCCCAGTTGTGCTGAAAAAAGACGTCTGAATGCATATTCATGTATGACACAGATTCTCAATGTTGTTTCCATGCAACCGAAATAAAACTCCGTCAGGTCGCGCTGTAGATACGTGGTATGGTCCGGGCAGACAATTATATTAAAGATTTCTGTTCCAGCTAGGGGATGTAAAAAGGGATGAAGTTAAACCCTTCGGCGTAATTGACAATTCTATTTTGATTAAGATTTTGAATTATTATTCGCCTTTTTAGGAAGATAGAAATCTCTTATAATAGAATAAGTACTTCGGGTCTGTAAATATAGGGGAATTTGGCACTCGGTGCTCTCTGCTCACACCTTAATGGACGATGATGTAATAATAACAATAATAGTCTTATTAATTTGTTGTAATTGTAATACAGTTAACAGCTCTATTCCTGGAGTCTTGATCGAGATCGGTAGCAGATGTCTATAGGCGACAATGGCCACTGTTGTCTGCCCGTTCGCTACTAACTTCTCTTTATAAAAATATTTAATTGCACATTAAGGGTTACATGTAGTGATAGCCCAGTGGTTAAGAATTCAGCCTCTCATTCCGAGGGGTGCTGAGTTCAAATCCATGGCGCGCACCTCTTTACAAAAAAGTACGTTTTGAGTTTAAATATCGCTTGCTAACGGTGAAGGAAAACATCGTGAGAAA
>DWJK01005115.1:0-11400 GCA_018248815.1 Croniades pieria auraria
TGGAATAGGTGGTGAGCATATTGGCATACACCGGACACAATTCCAGACTGCGAGTTACTACTAGAAATTCTAAATTAGAAAAATCCAATAGCGTCAGACCCGGGATTTGAACCTAAGACCTCCCGATCGGCAGTCGCGCTTGCAACCACTCGACCATTGAGGCAGTCTAATAAATTTATTTATTTCTATGTAATGATTTAATGTAAAAACACTCAAAACCCTCACTACAATGCATAGGGTGTTGTGGAATCCACGTGAAAAAATACACGGACATGTGACTGAATGAGATCACTACTTTCTTCGATAACGGAAAGAAACATCTTCTGAAAAATATCCGCGAATCATTGGAAGAAAGAGTTCGGGCCACATGGATATTCGATATATTAAAATGTACTTGATAACCATCCAGCGTACACCAGGAGAAGTTCTGGGGCCTACCGCTAACGAATTTAAAGTCTACTTTACATTTACTTGCTACGCGGCCCGGAGCCAGCCCCAAGAGTTCGTCCTTGCAGAAATTTTGTCAGGAGAGCTTTTAATTCCAAACTGAGCGCTGTTTATACGTCATATTGAAAGACCCAAGAGAAATTAGGGTCAGTGTAATTATAGGACAAGATACATAATTATGTCCAGTTTTTCCGTCTACCTGGCAACCCTAGCGGAGGTACAGTGTTAATTTTCATTTAAAAATGAGTGAAAGTAATTTCGGTACAAGATAAATTTCACTTAACAATATTGGTGTAGAAATGAAGCCTGCTTTCTAAAAGGTTTCAGTTAATTTATGTGGCACGTCTTTATCTACCCATATTTCGGACCACAATTCACCATTTTACAATATTGAATAACATCACGGGTGAACGCTTCTCAACACGTTTGATGGTAAATGCGGTTATTTTTACGTGCTCATAATTTTTATTACATTCTCAATCAGCTTGCCCCAGTCTGGGCATTGGGCAGTGAGGCCTACGTCCAGCAGGTGACTGAGACAAGCTGTGAAGATAATTTGTTTAACAATTCTTAGTATTAAAACCATGATCTTGTCAATTGCTTAAAGTAGCTGGAGTATATTGCAGTACCCTAGGGTCTACAAAAAATTTCGCCTGCTTCATCACATTTTTCTCAGTAACGTATTCTCTCTATAAGTAAATAAATAAAAAAATAAGTTCTACCGATCGTTAAGTCATCTGGCAACCGCCACTAGTTTTAATTAATATTAATATATTTTCAAGCATAATTGCTTGAAAATTTGTGTGTTTCACTCTTTTTATCATCCAAATTTGGCTAGTATTAGACCAAATTAATATAGCTTCTAGAAAATTACATGTGTAGACAAAGACTCCCATAAAAACAAAAACACTTAATGAATCTTACTACTCGACTTACCACTTAACTGCTTGGTTGGTCGAGTGGTTGCAAGCGCGATTGCCGATCAGTTCCTGGGTTCAAATCCCGGATCAGGTACTATTAGATTTTTCTAATTTAGAATTTCTAGTAGTGACTAGGAATCTGAAATTGTACCTGGCGTAAGGCTCACCACCTATTCCGTGGGACTTAAACGTAACTTGCGAAACGTGTACTATACTCCTCTGCCTACCCCTTCGAGGATTACAGGCGTCATGTTACGTTTTTTCGAATCTTACCACAACAAAGTATATACTCGTAAGACCACTGCAATGACAATGAATTAAGCGGTGGACATAACATACATTACATTGACTATAGTTTCCTCCTAGGTATACATGTATAAGTATACAAGATATCTATTTCAGGCACACCAGAGAACGTAGTCTCCTAAGGTAAGAGCCTGAAAATCAATTTTCCATTCAGTGTAACGTTCATATATCTGGGTTTGTGTTGGATAGTATCGGATTTGTTGTGTACCGTATGGATTCTCTCGAGCGGATGAAATGTATTTGAATAAATCAAAGATGGAACTCGGCATTGCATGTGGAGAAATTCGTATTCAATGCCAATTTAAACAGAGAAATTCTATATTGGAAAGTGATGTGAAAACATTTGGAAAGGCATTTAGAACTTTGCCGCTAAAATAATATGTTTAAGTGTGATATATCATTTAAATTTTTCACTGTGACTTGGGACATTTTAACATGGAGCTCGCATATTAATAATTGAGGTTAATTGATGAATTAAATAAAAACATCAGAGTTCTCAACAACGTTATATATTTTTTTGATAAACATGATGATTGATGTATTCATAAGAAATGGGAAAAATTGCTTTAAAATTTATGGTCATCATCGCCGACACATTTTTAATTTTATTTGTTGAACATCCCACTTAAATAGGACTCTCTACCAAGTCCACCACGATGACCAGATATGGGGTCGATGTTCGATGTTTTACCAATCTAACCTGATCTAACTTAAAGTAAGCAAAAATTTAAAAAATCTAGCGAATCTCTTCACGATGAATTCTTCACCTTCGTATGTCAAATTTTAAAAACCTACAAACTTCGTAATGCAAAAAATGTGTCAAGTGTTCGAATCCCACTTTCTTCGTGAGCGGGAGACTGAAACATAAGCCACTAATCGATCATTACTTGGCTTCGTTGTTTCCTTCACAACATTTTAACAGCCCTTACTGACCTAGAACATCTAACGTAATCGAAATCAGTGAAATATATTCTGCGAACAAGAAACACATTTTTAATGCTACAACACTTTATTATGGATAGGAATCTGTGATCTCTGTACCCTGAACATCCACACTAACTGTGGTTCCTAACCAACACCGAGTATTCATTACTTACATTACCCAGATGGAAAACTAGGAATTCCTACAGAATTATCATCTATGGGTCTTGCCAACTGATTCAATATATTATGATAGGCCACATCAAGAATCCTTGTATTAAATAAATCTATATTACGACGTGGAAAGTAGAAGACAGGAAATAAGTTTCTCAAACTAATAGCCTAAACTAATAGACTGCCTCGTTGGTCGAGTGGTTGCAAACACGTCTGCCGATCGGGAGGTCCGGGGTTCAAATCCCGGGTCAGGTACTATCGGATTTTTCTCATTTAGAATTTCTAGTAGTGACTCGGAGTCTGGATCTGTGCCCGGTGTATGGCAATAGGCTCGCCACCTATTCCATTGTGGGACTTAACCGTAACTGGTGAAACGTGGGGGTGTACTACACTCCTCTGCCTACCTCTTCGGGGATTACAAGCGTGATGTTACGTTAACAGTAGATGACCATCTACATTGCAAAGTCGAATTATTATAGGACACGTAATATAATTATTATCCCTGTGAAAGCACGTAATAAGTAGTGCCCAGGGTTCTCATCTAAAGTCTTTCTAACTAGTTCTAAAAGTTTTTGAATTTGAATACAAATTTGATCTCCTTTGCAATTTTTTTTCGAGACATTGAATTTTTATGAAGGTTTCGGTCAAAATTTTCTTTCGCCAACTTCGAGGAGAGACACTTGTTATAAAGTTGAAGAAATCATAAAAAAATAAACTTTTGCTATAATTATGGAGATAAGTATATATATGTATCTTTATATACATTTGTCTTATGAGATTTTAACGTTAACATTTGTTAAAGAGAACGAAAGATTTCTTCATCATCATCGGCCTACTCCCGTCCAATGCTGGACATAGGCCTCTCCAACGGCACGTCACTGAGCTCGATCTTCAGCTCTTCGCATCCAACCACTGCCAGCCCCTTATGTAGAAAAATAAATTATTGCCACGAAACGTTTATATAGAAAAGTTCAAAAACCTTCCTGTTACGATAGTTTATTTTTGTAACACAGATTCCTTACATTCCAGATTCCAGATAGCACTTAGATAAAGAGTCATGTTTCGTTACACCCCGTCGTAGCAGTCGTGGCCGAGTGGTTAAGGCGTCTGACTCGAAATCAGATTCCCTCTGGGAGCGTAGGTTCGAATCCTACCGGCTGCGAATATTTACAGAATAATTTTAAAGTTTTTTTTACGTTACAATATTTTTTTACACTTTGCCTATTTTTTGTACTATTAACAAAAATGTTTGCAAAACATATTATCGATTGTTAAATTAGTGTTTTTAAACGGAATTCATAAAATTTTGAAACTCGACGTATCTCACAAATGACCACGAATTTTACTTGAAAGCTTTTCAAATAACTTTTAAATAAAATTTTCACCTTTTACATTTCGTAATCGGACGGCTAAATTGATTGATACTGTTTATTCAATACAAACTTTTTAATACTAGTATCGGCCTGTTCTAAGTTAAATGCTAAACTTCATGAACAAAAAGGTTACGTGTGACTGGTACCTCCTCGTCTGCTACTCTCATTACTTCATAAATGTCACTATATCAATTACAGGGGTTTGTGATATATTCGTGATTCCGATCTGAACGCATGTGGTCAAAACGATAAACACTATGTTATGACCGATTAGACACAAAACGTTTGATTTACTAACAAAAAAAGCCTATAAGCAATTTAAGGAATTATCCAACGATTTCCCAATTAAGTATGATTATCGAAGGTCCATGTACAAAAACCCTCCGTCAATAGAATCGATGTTTTCTTTACATGTCCCTGCCCTAACGAACAATGACAGTGATTCGGAATTACCGTAACATTGGAGACATACAGGTATTCCCTGAAGGGAAGATAAAAAGTGAGACTATAATTAAGAAGAACCTTGGTTTTGGGCAACCCAGCGAATGTCAATTTCGCGGTATCACACAAAGGCGTACTTTCCCCGAGGCGCTTGTTGTTTTTGTTCTGAAAACATTTTTGAGATGGCAAGAAAAATGGGCACTGTTTACCGTGTCGTTCCTGAACTTTTATCCGAATGACTGAAAGCACAGTATGTACAGAACATATTTAATATAAGATACGAAATAAAATGATAGGTTGTTCAATTATTTTAAGAATGCGATTGACAAAGAATAACTGCATCTATCCTGTGATGATATGATATAGATACAAGTAATGTACTCATATTAGCACTTAGACTTCAGGTAGTACGGTAGATGCTAATAAATTGTATAGAATTGTAGTGTAACAACTGTAGAATATAATTGTAAACGCTTATAAAATGAACCAGATTTCGGTTCTTAGTTATTAACATAAGTGGCCACGAGATAAAAATGTAATATGAAAACTTGTTAGTTTATATTAATCATTACGTTTCTAGTTTATTAATGTTGAAAAAATAATAAAATGTAGAAGCTTATATTTCTGGCAACATTATTATCATCGTCATATGTAAATCTGGTTCCGTCCACTGCCGGAAATGTACAGGGCTCTCCAATAACAGGCCACTGAACTCGGTTCTTAACTTTTCCTATTCAACCACTGCCAGCCACTTTGCATATATCGTCATTCCACTTAGCTGGGGGCATCCTACGCTGTATTACTTTACTCTCGTGTATTTTGTTTGTATTTCTATAAAACAATATTTTTGACATATCCATCGCCACATACAAGAGTTTTGCAGGTTTTTCAGATTCGATTCCTCATAAGACAATTGTCTGAATATCAGATGTAAACTAGCCATTGTCATAACCCTTTTAAAGCTGAGAATTTTATTATAATTCCAAATATCACCATTCTGTGAGACTGAAGCGTTATTCGTTAAAAATTATTACTCCAGCTGAGGCTCCAACTGCATTTGCCACGATTGATTAAAAAAATTAAATGCGATACTCCGGCTCTTCACTCTTACGAAAGTATAAATATTTTTTTATGTTACAATAAAAATATCGAGCACGCAATATTTTTGATGGGATTAATAAAGAGAGACGTATTTAATTTCGAAGCATTCCGTCCATCTGGGGAGTTCTGGTAAAAATGTACTTTTGAGCAAGTTTTATAGAGTTATTCAAAGTTTTCTCCCAATAGACCGAATTACATTTTTCTAGAAAAAAATTCCCTTATTTGTCTGTGTTTCGAGTCGAGATTTCACGTCTATGTGAGTAACAAACTGTAGCCTGTTATACATGTAATTTTTTCGACTATGTAAGGGAGCTAATATGAACTTCAGATATTTAGGATATTTTAATGGTACTAAATAACAGTACAATCGCAGTATACTTAATATTTTTATACTTATTTTTATATTAAAATAACCCATTTATCAAACTTTTTGATAACAATAACTGAATCTCAGACTACACATAACCAGGCGCAATGACGCTGTAAGGTGTCCTCTCGACCGGGTATGAATCCAGTACCCTCAACACAAATCTACATACTGCCTGGGTCCCAAATAGATCTTCGATACTGTCATAGAGCTCACGTTAATAATTCGCCGCGAATTGTGTTAGATAACGTTTTAAAATTAACTTATATTAATTTACCTGTCCGCCGCTCGCAGCCTTTGAAGTCGAGTTGGCGGGAACAATAGAAGAAATACAACTTTGTTCGGGCAAACAGCGAAATGAATCTAGAGTATTCGTTTGCTGCTAGCTAATTAAAATCATGTTTTGATTCCGCTTCAGTGAACAACGAACATCTACAAAGGTAAACCACCAACCATATTTCCTGTTTTGCTCCTGTCCTTTCCCTTTTGTTTTATTTATAATGTTGATGTTTATCTATCAGTTTTTCTGCTCTGCTCTGATAGTCATAGGATTCTTTGTAATCGATGCCCTCCGGCTATTGTGGCTTTGAAGTATTTTAGTTTAATACATTTATGAGATAACCAAACCGCAAACATTTAGTCGTACAGACAAATAGGTATAAACATTGTATTATAGCTTGAAGAACTTAAGATTGAGTTCAGTTAGATTGATTGAGAGACTTATCTCCAGCAGTGGACTGTAACAGCCTGATGATCATCATGATGATGATCGTATCGCTTGTAATTCCTACAAACATACCAAACGATCTCGTTCTTCTAAATAGTATTAGTATAAAGTCTAAAGACCTAAGCAGTGTCGAATTAATGCAGTGTTGGTTTCATTACGAATAGTATGTAAATACACCTCAAGCAGTGTAGCCTAGTGGTTAAGAATTCAGCCTGTCAATCCGGAGGTGCTGACTTCAAATCCATGGCACGCACCTCTTTACAAAAGTGCGTTTTAAATTTAAATATCACTTGCTAACGTTGAAGGCAAACATCGTGAGGAAACCTGCACATCTTAGAATTTGTAAAAAAAAAATCTAAGGTGTGTGAAGTCCGCCAAACCGCCTTTGGCCAGCATGGCGGACTACGGCCTTAACCCTCTCAATATGAGAGGAGACCCATTTTCCAACAGTGGAATGACAAACGGATCGATTATTGTTATTTTACATCTCGAGTAAGTTCAAATCGACCACCAGCGTGTTGGGACAATAAGTTACAGAAACAAAGGAAAACGGCCGAACTGGAGAACGATTGGAATGAAGCTGACTAAAGCTGACTAGACCAATGTACAGAAATATACTTTGGAAACTATAAGTGAAATGACTAGTTTTTTAAACCGTATAATTTAGAATTCGTTCTTGATTCTTTCGTTGTTCGGATATGTTTTTAATTCATGTAGTTTATTATTTGTTCTTGATTCTATTCTTTTTTTCTATTATTTTTTTTTGAAAACATTTGTATTTAAACACCAGGAACGAACTGTTAAATGGTTAAAAATGTTTCATCCTCGATGTCTCTTAGCTGACCTCTGATTAACAGTGCGGCGGATTTCATAGTGAGCTTTGTGTCGAGCCGTGAACATTTTTAATAGGACGCTTCGTGTTAGACATTGAATATGATTTCGAGCGGCTAGTGTCGAGTCTTGAACATGATTTGATTTCATGCGGCAAAGTGTTTTGAGCGTTAAATATGATTTGGTACGTAGATGCAACGGTACATGGTTCCGTACGGCGGGTTGTCGAGCCTTGAACACGATTTCGTACTGAAATTTTCAACACGGCAGTATGACTGTGCTTTCATAGAATTTGCTATGAATCGTCATTTATTTCATTTGTATTGATGACATGAAACGGTCGATTTAATTATATTAGCTTAATAATACGCGTATCTATATGTTTTGAATATGATCTTTTAGTATATTTAAAAATTACCCTCTGATAAATGCACAGGTTTTAAATTTGCTATAATTTACAGTTGTTACCGCACTCATTTCTGCTGCTCGGCACTGTATGCAATCAACATCATCATCATCAGCCTTGCTCAGTCCTCTGCTGGACATAAGCCCCCCAGTGAGCGCCATGTTTGCAATATTGACTTGAAAATGCATTAGATAAATAATGGTTTCAATATGCATTAGATAAATTGCAACGAACGTGTCACACCAGATATTCTTGATACCTGCTTGTTTTTTTTACATATTTATATCCAACGTTGACTGACAGGTAACGTTACTACTGTTCATATAATGGAGCTATTAATAAAATGAGAAAAATATGAAAATTTAATAAAAAAAAAACTGAATGATGTATTAATAATTAATAATGACGAGGTAAAAACTGAGCTCCAATTATTACATCACACTCTTCATGAATTTAGGGCATTCATTAAACCAAAACAAAATCGTGTCGGTATTACTGTATTGCTTACGAATGTAAGTTATATGTTACCAGTTCAGTCCATCATAACACCATCTTATGGTGTCTAGATTATTTAGTCTCTTCATACCGCAGTGTGTAAACACAACCGACAAGTCCTGCAAGCGCCACACCTACGATCCAGCACAAACGTGAGTTTAATGTCGAAGGCTAAATTAGTTTGGGTTAAACTTTCATGAAGGTTTCCTTACTTCGAACTGGACTGTGCTACATTCGAGGTGAGGAAACGTGGTTAACTCATTCTGTCTTGAATGAAATGTTATCCGTTCCAGGTCACTCATGACTTTACCTATTCAAATGATACGGGAGAGACATTTTTTAATTTCACCCAAGTTTTCATACTGTCCATAAAATAACTGCCGCATGATAATTTTTTTTATTTGAATAACTCCTGTAACTTTTGTGGAATGTTCTCTTATCCAATATATTTTCTTACTTAAAACGAAACAGCCTATTCAAGTTCATCGCTACTCGTAAGTCGTTCCTGTAATTCACATCTATGGTACATTTTTATTAACATTTATGAGTAATAATAATTATTATTATTACTCGTAAATGTTAATAAAAATGTTAAAATGATAAACATTTTTATTAACATTTACGAGTACGTGCTTCGAATGGCGTGATAAATGCCCGTGCCGATAACTATTATCATTATGAGTTTTGTAATTTATTTGAAGTATATGAACATGGGACATGCCACTCCGCAATACATTACCACCAGCACCTTAACACTGTAAATATTTAAAGTGAATAAAATTAACGTGTACCTACAAAGAAGTATTAAGCATGGGAGGAAAAGAAACAAAAAATGTAAATACGATTAAGAACTCCTTGTTGTCCAAATATTTTTTTTATTTCCTTTCAATAATACTGCATCGCAATTATTTTGTTATCCCCGCAATTAATAGAACTGAAATAAATTTCTGACTCATTTGAACACTTGATTTTTAATTTCTAAGTCTTTTTAATAAAATCGACTAATTAATTGTACTGTGAATGCTAGAAAGTCAAACCCAGGTTACTAAAGTAACTGCAATCTAAATTAATAAGACAATATATTTGGCACTCCTTTCTCTCTACCTAACCCGAAAAGGACTTGGCGTGTACGTATTAATAGAGCTAGGGCATTGTGATTTAACAGTTAAACTAATTATCGAGATATAAATGTATTGTAGGCTGTCTTCGTTAGAACGTTGACTGTGATTAGCGTATCCATTGTGTAGCGAAGCAGAAACAAAACATCGCCTAAACTTTTTAATTACTCCTTACACTTGACACGGTAATACAACCGGAGACAGACGGGTACGGAACTTGGAACTCTCCTGTTCATTATTCATCAAATACTGTTTTTTTATCATTCGTTTCACTAATTCTTCTCTGGAATTTAGCGTGTTTTTTTCGATTTTATGTTCATTTAAATGAGATTCGTAATATGTATAAGTTATTTTCAAAACGGAAAACGTGTTTTAGAGAGACTTTACTGATCTAGAGAAAGGTCGTAGAAGAAGAAAGAAGATTTAGAGTGAAACTACTAGAGAAAGATGGATACTGCGACTTTCCCTGACCGGTACAGCCAAAATTATTTTCCGCAAAAATGTATGAATTTTGCAAAAATATACTGGCTAATAAAATCGACATATATAGTAACATCGAAATCGACATCGATCGATATCGATATCGACATCGATAGTGAGTCAATTGGAATCAGTACTTCGAATACATATTGGAATCTATTATAGACTTCGTTAAATAAAATTATCTGATGCCGAAACAACAAAACTAAGTAATCGATAGGAATAAGCTTCAATAATAATTTTAGCACCCTCCACTTGATACGAAGACACTGCCTCGTAGCCAGCAGTAGCTATCGATATTCACTCAAGTTAAAAGGAGTTAGACAAACTTTGGCTTCGAATATAACAGCTGTAAAATATTCAGCTTTAATTAACGCGCTGATTTGTTCTAAATGATTTGTTAAGTGCTCTTTTAAATTAATAACCGTCTCTTAAAAATATAAGTATCAAATTACAATAAAACACATTTAAAATAAACTGTAACGCAGGTGCTTCTTGCTCTCGTGCTATTAAAATAATATTTTATTCATTATGATTATTATCATTATAACTATCACGCCAAGTCCTTTGCGGGGAAGATAAAGAACACCGGCTGCCAAATATCTACCTTCGCAAAAATTTCCTTTTCACAATTTCAACAATTTGAGCAATTCATAAACGTTTATGAGATTGTTAATTTAAGGGTTAAGTACATAAAGGTATGAACTCAACTTATGTCGCGAATTAAGGAAGACAATCCATCAATATCGATGTGTAATGTTCTAAGCAAAATATTCATACATGTGGCATTCCTAAGGGAATCACTGGGACCCTTTTTGTTCCAATTACCTACTCTTTTTACACATAAAATATGTTTGTTAATACTTTTTACCATTGACATACTTTATTGTTATGTAGTCATGGGCCGTTACAGGAAATACAAATAAAAAAATATACCCTCATGTCCGTGAGTCATCCTTTCATTGTCCTATCGCCTGTACGGATCTCCTCTTCGATTAAGAAGGTTTAAGGTCATAGTCTGCCATGTTAGAGAATATCATGAAGAATTCACTAACATGGAGAATATTATGGAGCGTAACCTTTTTCCTGATGTGTTCTTTCAAAGTACATATATATATAAGTGCCGTTAAGTTTAAAAAATCGCATTAATACTTATAGAGATGGAAGTTGGAACCCCAGACTCTTGGGACTACACTTAAATTACTGTGTTATTTCAATTTGCAAAACTAATTGAGTATGGTAGCGACCTCACACTGATGGTAAGTGAACTACTGAATGAGGAACAAAGCAGCG
>DWJK01005116.1:0-11399 GCA_018248815.1 Croniades pieria auraria
ACAATGACTAGACATGACCTTCATTGAGTGTATGTATATACCTTATAATGAATAAAAGAATTTGAATTTAAATTTGAGTGGTAGGAATCCCAGATGGAAACCTCGCATGATTCTTGGCTACAATATTGGGAAAAAAGGAATTGATGTCGCGGATCAGCTTGCTAGCTACAATGGCCCAATAAGAAAACTGTGATTAGGTACAAAAAAATAGCGGTCGATTTATTGTCTATAGCTATTGTGAATTCCGTGTGTATTTACAATGAATTTCATCCTTAGAAAAGGGAAAAATGTACAATTTTATCAGCTTATGAACAAATCATCAAATTGCTTTTGACTGAAACAGGAGCAGTTGCTACTTCACAACATATTTCTAGATTTGAGCGTACTGCAGTTTCTAATTTGAAAAATCTGAGCCTTCTAGATCCTTAGAAATTTCAAGACGCACCACCACACCCCACTTTTTGGTAGGTCTAAATAGAATTCCTGGTAAAAGAACAGAGAGAAAAAGGTGTGTAGGCTATTATAAGAAGATTATTGATGAAGGAAATACAACGTCTACAGCACGAAAAAGGGCGACAAAAGTACGCCAAGAGTGTAATCAGTGTAAGAAAGGTTTTGCACTCCTGTTTTTTGAATTTTCACAAATGATGTTTCTGGATTGTAAATGTAGATTCAGTCTTTTTTTTATTCAGATACTATCAGTTTCAAGATTTTTCTTTCTTTTTGTATTGCTTGGAGGCGATTTTTGTTAAAATACAGCTGTCTACATGATTTAACGGTTCTTATTTACCTTTTCTTAAAATAATTATATTAAAAAAATATTAATATTTTGTGGCATGGTTTTTTAAAATAATACACATTTTTTCTTTATTCACAAGTCCACAAAATTGCATAAACATATTCATAAGTCCGAGCAATTTATTGAAGTATGAAGACGTATAGGTATCGTCGGGGGTACTTCATACGGGGGCACGATACTTCGTATCATACGTCACGGACTAGATAACTTACTTCACAGTGACCCCTTGTGGGGGCACTGGACTGTGAACGTGTTAATTGGTCCCCCGCCGCGACGCTTGTGGCGCTGCGTGAGGCTTACGTGCTTCGAAATAAAAAGCCACAGTAGTAATATGGTGCGATGTCTTCCAGAGGTATTACATTAGGAAAGGCCGTAGAAATAAAACAAGGATTCTTTTAAACCAACTTTATTTTTAGCTAAAATATAATAATTCATACATCGAAGGAGTTCCTAAGTATACAGTAATAATACCACGATAATACAAAAGAAAAATAAGTAAAGTTAATAATTAATAGGTAATTATAACGAGTGAAGTAGCTACCACATAATACTTCATTGCGTCGAACAAAAAACAATTTTAAATGCCATTTTGTGCAGATTTGAGCCGCGCGTAACAAAAACGAGTCAGATCTTAACGTGTAAAGAGAAATGACGGGGAAATGGTCATTGGACGGTTGTCGAGTCAAACGAGACAAACTCAACGAATTAACAACTTGGCTCGCTCCGATGAATAATAACCACACTGGCGGCATCCGCTCACACTTTCACATTCAAGAGTTCCATTGACATTTCAAATACAATGAAGTTTGCAACACTAGGCTTAATAGGAATTTTGTTCTACACTCTCGGAATGCTGTGCGAATTCAGTAAAAAAAAACGAGTAATATAGAAATACAATAAATCAGTTGGATTGTAACATGATGTTACGTAATGCCAGTAGCGGTTGCGACGAGGGCGCCCCTAGCGCACATCGCTGGCGACAGCTGCGTAGCGAAAGCTCTTCCGAAGGCACCACCATCGAACCAGAAAAACAATCTTTAAGAACGCTTACGTTACATTTTACTATAGTAATATTCATGTGTGGGTATTATGCATCGAACCGACGACAGACGATTCAATAGACGAGCTGCAGCGTGGGGGCGAGCGCTCGGGAGCGCGTCTCTTGCAAATGCACGTCCATAACGATACAAGCATCGGTGTATGCCGGTGCCTCAGCAACAGGCACCCGAGCAGCTGCCCGCACGCGGCCGCCACCCAGTGCCATCTCTGTCCAAGATATCGCTCTATGTTTCGCAATGAGCGGCGAATTTGTAAAGCAAATCACGATTTATATAAAACAAAACACGAAACGGCTGGAACCGCACAGCGTGTAACAGAAACCAACAGAAGTCAACACAAGCCCAGCGGACTGGGAACAGTGGAGCAACGATCATATCTGCGGACCACCCACTGCCAGAGGAGCTGGACACGACACTATGCTAATATGGCAAACTATCCTTGATATGCGACCGCGGGCGGGCGGCCGCCGGCCCGCGGGTAGTAACTTAACTACACTTAACTCTACTCGGGATCGGGCCGTCCTCCTGGTGCCATTCCCCACCGAAAACGTGTGATATTACAATATTTTTTATTGTTTTCCTTTGATTATTCATGTGCGCGTGCGCGTCCCGAAAAACTAACACGTAGCCGCTTAGTACCTAGTTGTTAGTAAAAATTACCTTAACGCATTCAAAATATATATAGATATATAATTATATAGTTCATTATCAATATTATAGCTGATTCCTAAACCGATACATTCCGTACCTATAGATGAGTGTATAGTAAGATACATCTAATTTTTTTCGAATAACTCTGTGCCTAATATACATTTTAAGCCGATTCTTGTTCGAGAAGCTCATAAAAGGGTAAGAGAAGAGTTCGGACATCTTTAACATTACGCGTGGGGTGAAGAGACGCTAGCTATGTATCGCTCGACAAATGCATACGAACCGAATATCGTACTCATATTTAAATGCCACGTTAAACATTTCAATAGACTTCCGGGACACCCGTCGCATTACATTTCGGGCCACGAATCAAAAATTCAATAAGTACGGCGGCGCCGGCACTCGCTCCGGCTCCAGAACGAAGGCAAGTCGCCGCGGCGCCGGTAGCGCGAGCGCGTCGGCCCGCGGCGACCGTGCCGGTACGTTATCCACTTACGAACCGACCATGCGAAAATTACAACCACTACAGTTCACTATTTTTTTTAATTTATTTCTCGTTACATACATAATATAGGTACAGTTTCTCTTAAACGATTAGGTTTTTAAGAAAAACGTTTAGAAAAATCGAAGTAACTCGTCCTACGAAAGCGAAGGAATCGTCCGTGTCTGTTGCTTTTCTTTATCTCGTTTACGTATAAATTTGATATGATCATTTATTATTCATATATATAGAAATATATATTAATGTATACGTACTCGAACTAAGTGTAAAACGATTACGAACGGAAGGAGTTACGGCACAAGGAATCTTGTGGCACGCAGAAGCGTTTTCTCTCTAGACGGTTTTTTCGTGAGAACATCTTTCGAACACGAATAAACAGGACTAAAATCTACAAGTTACTGACAACGTAACGCAGACCTTACTCCGTAGGATTAAGGTCGATAATCCGATGTTCAAGTGATATTCTCACTGGCGGTCAACAGTCACACAGTACAAAATCAATTCCGTTGTAGAACTGTACTATTATAGTTGTCATCACTCGCACACAGGTGGCGTTGAGGTACATTCTACGGGAAACTGAACTTTAACGATCGAAATAGCGCTGAACTTATCTGTATGAAAATACGTGTTGATAATTTGACCAACTTTATCATTTCAAAATGACGACTTACCTGTTAAACCATATAAACATACATACACAATAATAATGGGCAAAAATGTGCAGGGAGTGAGAAAAAGCTCATTGTGTGAGAGAAGGGAATATCGGCTACTTTCTCGTCCCTACTACGTGCTGTCTGCTGGATGAGAGGTGAAATCTGTAGATGTCTGGCGAGGATAACCGATCGATTGATAATTGATCAGATATCGAACACTGAGAGAGGAAGTTGTCAACTTTAAACTTGCAATGTCGACTGTACGGCAATACTTATATGGCTACTAAAAAATGGGGGTTGGTGGTAGAAGGATGAAATTTAAAGGTAATATGTATTTTATATCGTTACGTGTTTGTATGGTTATATGTTTTATCTGAAAAATCAAATATCGACATTTTAAGTGTATGTAATATATTGCCTAGTGACCCACAAGTTTGAACCCACATTTAAGGGCTGGTAAATAACCGATTGATATCCAACAGTGGGCTATGAACGCGTCTGCAGATATACATACATATGTATATTTGCGATTACTGGTCAAGTAGGAAGTGCTGATTAAGTAGGCAAACTCTGGGACGACCGGTTCCATTTCATTTCGCATTCATCCCCATCCACCGGCAATATAGTCACTTTGCGTCATAATACGATTATCGAGACTTAGTATCAGCAGGTTATACGAAACTACAGGTTACACGAACGTTATACGAAGTCCGTACAGTTGCGCCACCGGTGTGCGAGCGAGAGGGGACGAGGCGCGGGCGGGGCGTGCGAGCGAGACGGTGAGGGTGCGTTAAGTACGTGTTGCTGCGGGTGCGAGGGGGAGACGCGTTACATCGTGCTGTTGTCCCACTCCAGCTGGCTGATGTTCCTGTATTTGTGCTGCTTGCCGGGGATCACTGGCGGACAACAATTGATAATTATTAATGAAATATTTGTTTCGTTGCAAGTCCCTAACGTTAACATATTAAGCGTTAATATATTATTCACGTGCACTTTATTGAAATTGTCGTTAGGAGTCAATTTCGTGTTATAGCAAAGGACATCTTCGAGTTGTCGCTTTTGATAATATTAATATGGATTTTACTTTTATTGTAAATATAAAAATTTCTATTGAGCAATGATGATGCCTTCGGTAACACTGCACCCTGGATGTTAATCTTTGCCAACAGAACATTCGTCATCGTGACATCCATATGAGACGTAATTTACCTTCATCGTCGTCATCATCAGAGTCATTCCGGTCTGTTTCAGAGTCCGAGCAAGACTCCCCCTCCGAGCTGTCGGCTTCTATCCCCTCAGCTGCCGTAACGTTGCGGCCACATTCGGGAGCCGCCTGCGGAGATACATTAATGAAGACGAGTGTACGGCACAATTAAAATTATAAGTTCACCTGAACAAGTTTGTATATTCATCTATCAGCTCGATTGAGAAAAGTTGAGCTCTTTTAGACATTATGAGATTCGCTATATTTATGTTTGGTGATGGATTATTTTAATGATCAATATCACTTTGAACGGTTCACGGATTTAAAACACTTTCTGCCACTTAATGCTACAACTATGTAAATGTGACGGTGGCCACTTAATCCCAGGTGGCTCGCCGGCTCAGGTGCTAGGCCAAGTAGAAAGATTAAATCAATCAGTAAAAGAAAATACGGGGTCATATTTATAATTTAAGATGTAGCAATCATTGCCAATGTCAGGATCGAGTCGTTTTCTAAACGGAGGGAACCCTGGGGCCTCGTAGGAGAAATAAAGCAACAATAACGGCGCAGCGACCTCCTCCATGGGGTTGACGGTGATGGTGAGCGCGGAGTCGTCCCACGCCATCTCCGCGTCGGCGGGCGGCACGCGCTGGCGCGGCGCGGGGCGGGCGGCGCGCGGGCGGGCGGGCCGCGGGCGGGCGGCGCGCGCGCGTGCCACGCCCAGCGCCGCCAGCGCCACCACGGCGCCCACGCACACCGCGCCGATCACCAGCGCCACGTGGTCTGCGGATTGCCGGACCTCTCACTCCGTGCTCAACCCTCATCGAAGGCACCGATATGACTACTGCGTCTTGGAAGTGGGTGCATATATTGTTGTTGACAATGAATTAAGTATTAGCGTGCGAGTACGTAGCAACAGAATTTAAGGTTTAGAGTAACAATTTCAATTACATTTTTGCAGCAATACAATAACATGTTTCGTTAACGTGCAACTGCATCGCTACTTTGGCCTTTAAACTTATTTGCTAATCGCGATAATGGCGTTTCAGTATCAATACTGCATCGGTGCTAACGTGCGACTGGTTACGACGGCATCGGTTAAAAGGGTAGGGAAGTCGCGGCCTCGAAGGCGTAGGATCGATGCTGGAGCATGACAGGAGCGATGCAAGTGTGCTACGGGGGCATAGACGACACTATCAGCGACTACGTCGCGTCCGTATTGCGCTCGGTTTGCGGCCGCATCGATACTAAAACTTTACAAAACTCGAAGACACTTCATCGAGATTCGCTTCAGCTTCATTCAGCTCAATTTCAACTTGTATATTTTGCTACAAGGCTAAAGTCTAAAATCTCGCGATATCAATACCGGGTCGCCCGCCACTAGCACATGGCGCTTATCGAGCGTCCATTTCGAGGATGACTTTAGGAGCTAATCACAAACGGAATCGGGCTCCAGCGGCCAACGCGGGCCCGAGAGAACAAAACAAATGTGCACTGACTGGTTGCGCGGCGCTCGTGCGCGCGTACGTCCAGCAGGCGCGGCGCCGGCAGCTCGGCCGCGTGCGCCGAGCGCTGCGCGTGCGCTGCGTACGCGCGCGGCGCCACGCCCGCGCCGCCCGCCGCCGCGCCGCCCGCCGCCGCGCCGCCCGCCTCCGCGCCGCCCGCCTCCGCGCCGCCCTGCCCGCACACGACGCACACTTGTCACCGCGCACTCTCGTGTGCCGTCTCTACAGGCTCACGTTTCACTTTAAGTGATGTACTTTCGAGTAGAGAACCGTGGTCGTCCGAAAGGCTACCGTCTGTGATTGCCCCTCGACGACCGCCTCGAGTGACTCGCGGCTAGGGAGAAGGGAGGGGGCCCACCTTATCGCGCGCCACGGCGTCGAGCTTGTCGGCCAGCCCGCTGGGGCGCAGCACTCGGGCGTCGCCGCCGGCGCGCGGATGCACCACGGTCAGCTGCGGATCGATTCATTAATTTCTATTATTGTTTCGTATCAATATCCGGCATCCACCTTGAGTCGAGCACTAGTCTTTTTACCCTTAAGTTGACATTTCTGGCCCTCTCCGCTCGTGGCGCTACCGTCGCTGTATATTTTTCTACCTACATTTGCGCCGGGTGACTATCCGCCATTATAGCGTGTTTTCGCGCCGATAAGTTGGCTTTGTGATATCTTACGCGAAAACAGTTTTCTCGTACATAATTGTTTAAAATTATAATTAACATTATAGTTACACAATTCTAAGTACTCGGTATAGTTTGTATAATTATTTTGGCCCTCTCCGTTAAGAATGGAGAACGATAATGAAACAGTATGTGATAATGAGCATTCGCGCTTTCGAAAACGAGATAGTTCTCCATATACCAGCGACAGCGGGACGAGTGGTAGCAGTTCCAGCAACGATGTGGCGCCGCCAAAAAGAAAGAAGGGTCATCAAACCGTGAGTCAAAACCGATTTGAATTCTTGTCGCAACAAGTAGCATTTTTAACGACTCTTTTGTCTAATGGTGCAGTAAATTCAACTGGAGCTGAGACAATATCTTTACCTACGAATTCAGAAAATACATCAAATACATTTTCTAATTATTTGAATTTACATCGGGCACCAGGAGTGACTCAAAACAACCAGCTCGACATTTCGTCCGAGGTTAGTACAGTAGTTAAAGATCCTATACATCCGAAATCAGATGAGAATTATCTTAAGAAATTAATTAAATTACAACGTTTTAATAGTGATGATTGGAATTCCGTTCGTTTTACGGATGCCCAGAGAGAGTATACAACTACCCCTGGTTTTGTTGAGCTTAAAATTAATGATGAGTTGAAACGTTATGAATCACTGCTGTTACAAAACGATCCTCGTACGTATGTATTAGAACGTTCCTTTGCTAGCATAACTAATACGTTATTGATGCAAAAAGAACAATTACGCGATGCCTTACAAAGTTTAATCAATTGGTCAAGTGTGACTACTACTATACAATACAATACAAAAACACTTCATTGCACACCAGGTAGTTTTACATATAGACAAATACAGTAAAAGAACATAAGAGAGTTAGAACCGTGAGCTGTTGATTATCCATTCCTAATCGGATGTCATCGGTAATTTTCAGTAATGATGTAGTCGTACTATGACCTGGGCGGAAACCAGACTGGAGCGGATTTAAAAGATTATTTTGGTATAAGAAGGAATATAATTGGGCTTGGATAAGGCGTTCAAGAACTTTGGATAGGAAAGGCAAAATGGATATAGGACGATAATCAGAGAAGGAAGAAGGATTAGGCTTTTTAGGTATCGGAATAATTTGGGCATCCTTCCAGGCTGTGGGAAATGTACAGGCTTTAATGGAAGAGTTCAGGATGGCAGAGATGATGGAAGTTATCAGGTCAAGTAACGGGATGATCATCTTACGACTAACATCATCACATCCAACGGCATCCAACTGAATAGAGAGACATTCTTGTTAACATCACAATCTGCACATTGACTAATGGCAAATTCAGGAAAGTTGGGAGCGGGAATAGAAAGATTATTTATTGCTATTGCTCTTAAATTACTATTAAGTGCTACAGGAGGAGAGAAATGAAGATTTAAAAGATCTAAGTTGAAATTAAGTGGGAGTGTATTGATACGTGATTTCCCGACTCCCAAAGATCAAAGGAATTTCCAAACTTTAGCTTGGTCTTGATTTTGAACGGATGTATGTATATGGTGTCGCTGTGCATCCCTACACGACTTGTTGTAGAGATTTCTAATAGTTCGGTATCGGTTTTTATGATCATCACTTGGGTGTAGCTTATATCATGCTCTGGCTCGGTGTTTTTTCTGGATTAAAGCTTTAAGTTCATCTGTAAGTCCGGGTGCGGGTCGGTGCCTTACACGAACAGGACGAACAGGAGCGTGCTTATCGTACAGTTGAATTAATAAGGAATTGAAAACGGCTACCTGCTCATCAATAGTAAAACCTTATAAAACACGACTCCAATCTATTTCTGCAGCATCTTCCCGAAGTCGGTCCAGATCCATTCCACCAAAGTTACGCTGAAGTATAATCCTTGATTTAGCTTTAGGAGGCCTAATTTTATAGGATAGAAATAATGTCATCATAAGAAAACGCATTGGCAGCGCACTGGCCATGTTTCTCAACATGGTCAGGTGAAGAAACAATAATTAGATCAAGAAGATATGGAAGGCAGTTTAGAAAGAAGTGAGTTGCCGCAAGAGGGAGAATATTTAAGTTAACCGGTTCCATTACAGATTTTAGGCGAGAAGATCTTGAGTCATTTTTAAGTAGATATGTGTTGAAGTGTCCCATTATTATTGTGTGATCGTAGTTTGGAGTAAGCTCTTCAATGAGTTTTTCAAACGAAGAAATATAATTGACCGTTATACATGGGCTATAAAATACGCCTAGATGTAACTTGGAATGCGAAAGGACAACTTCAATGAACATAAACTCTTCATTCCCCGATTGACTTTGTGATGACTTAGTTATAACAGAAAAGGGAATACGAGAACGAAGATAAATTGCATCACCGCCCCCGCTCCGATCGGCGCGATCATTGCGAATTAAATGAAAGCCTGGTATAAATAGGACGTAGAAGGCAGACATGGTTTCAGACATGATTCAGAAATCATAATGGCATGAATATTTTTGCTATCAAAACTTGTAAACATATCGGAGTAATGTGCCAGAATACTTTGTGCATTTATATGAACAATGTTGAAATTATTCGCCACGTTTGAAAAAAGTGCATCTAAGCTTTTATTTAACAGAATAATGCTAACAAAACTGTCACTGTCACTACTCAATCCTTCTGAAATGGTTTTAAAACTGTGTTCATGATCACTACTCACGTTCATTATATATTTTGCTTATTACAATCTAAGTTATAAACAAAAATGTCTAAACAAATTAATAACAAATAAAATAAAAAAATAAATAAAGAATATTATACATAGATTGCAATCTACATTTATTTTTAACTGTATTAACAACACAACTTAGATAGTAACAAGAAAGATAAGCAAGCAGTTTCATGCTCAAATTACATAATTCGTGCCGCGAAATGCATGTAACTTACGCCCCTGTAACATTACATGCGCTTTTAGCGAGTGCGGTTATGACACCCAGTGATGACATTTACAATTCTAGCTAGAGAATAAACTAGAACAAAAAAACGTAACGTCACGTCAGGCAGAGGAGTAGTACACTCCCTTTCGTTTCGCTAGTTACGTTATTACATCCCTTGGAATAGGTGGTGAGCCTATTGTCATACATCGGGCCCAGATCGAGACTCCGAACCACTACTAGAAATTTCAACTAGAAAATCTAGGTTAGAACAACCAAGTTAGAAAATCCAATCCGCAGATATGCCGCGCCACTCTTGCGACGGTGCGCAGTCTCCGTCGCGACCTTGCTGCAAGCGGCGGGAGCTCATGAGGAAGGACCTCGTACAGGTCCGAAACTAGACGGGCCATCCCGAAAAATGTACGTGAGTTAAGCTGGTACATTTTTAATCATGTAGATTTCCTAGTTAGATAATCCAATAGTACCTGACCCGGGATCCGGATATAAGACCTTTCCATCAGCAGTCGCGCTCTTCAACCATTCGACCAACGAGGCAATCAATCTAGAACAACTGGAGTTGAATAATACTTCACTCCTTGACGGGATGGTTCCCGGCAGTAAAAATGTTAAGCTCTATTACTTTGTTACAATTAGTCCTATTAATAATAATATCCCTATGTGTATACCTCAAGTAACTTAACCAAATAAGTCAAGTTCTGGTTGGTGGGTGAGTTAGAAGTCTCCGAAACCGATATGCACGTATGAAAAATGATATATGTGGAAGAAGACCGGAAGGCCTGCAAGGATAGAGATATTTAGTACTCCGTGCTCTCTGCCTACCCCGTTAGGAACCTGGCGTGAAGATATGTATGAATGTAATAATAAATTGTATTGACAATACCAATATCTTAATATACTCAATACACAGATAATAACAAAATCAATTGTTTACGCAAACATAAGTAGTTACAAAGATTTTATGTAAACAGCCAAATCAAAATAAATGTTTTGACATTTGAGTTGTGGCGGGAAAATTTTCAAATTACATATTCATACAAATTTATTTTCATGTCATCATCAAATAACGTAATGCGTGATAATTTTTGCATCGTCATCAACCTTTTAAATATTCACGTTCAAATGATGAGAAGGATTAAGGCCATAGTCTGTCACGTTGGTCAATTGTCGATTGGCAGATTTATGTATCAATTAGTAAAGAATTTATAATAAATACTTTTCATATTACTAGATCAATGATATTTAACTAAAAGTTTAATACTTAAATGTCATACTTTGGCACGTATCTAATTTAAAACTTACATAATCCCGAATGACAATAAAATTTGTTGACGTTTGTTTATACAATTTCTTATGTGAATATAATTATTATTTCGGTTTAAGAGCAATATTTTTTTTACGTGATCCATAGCCGACTATGTTTTTCCGAAAGCTCGTTTA
>DWJK01005117.1:0-11399 GCA_018248815.1 Croniades pieria auraria
ATATATTTCTGTACATTTTGCAAGGAAGTGGCGTTTGGTTGGCCCCTAGTGTCGCTTGGTAACTTTTTTCATTCCACAGTCGATATAGATTTATACGTACAGTTAAATCCAGTTAATATAACGGATCGCTATCAATCCTGAACGTATTTCATATATTACATGCAATCCATTCAGATACAAGTATGAACATGGACGAAGACAATAAAGTGGAAAAATATCTGATGTTTTTCATAGTTATATGTTAAGGCAGGTATATGGTATAGTTGGATTTTGGCGTGCAGACATCGAAAGCTGATTTATGACGGATCGTAAAGACGGTGCCGGGTGGAGTCGGCCACGATTCCCCGTGCGTTTATGCGTCTGGAAGCGCTGGCGTGATGATGCTATGGATATTTCTGAGTTATTGGTCTTTGTATCACGTTGAAATGAATCTATTTTTACTGATGGTTCGCGTTTTATTTGTTCCTTGATGTAGACGTTTGATATTGTCGCACCAACTATGATCACGCCTGGTTCGTGGCACTCGAGTATGTAAAATGTCTATGTTGCTTAAATATGTGTTATGCGCATGTAATGTACCAAACAATTGTACGCCATGCCCATTTTTTTTTTCTTTCAATTTTATCCTAAATGTTGGTTGTCTGGAAGAGATCGCTCCAAGCGGTAAGACCGCCTATTGTTACCTACTGTGCTATATTTTGTAACTTGTGTTGTTTTATTTTTGTAACTTATGTGGTATGCAATAAAGTTTGTTTGTATTGTGTTGTATTCGGTTGGAGTATCGCTATTAAAGACATGAAATATCTTGTACAAGTACATGCACGATTTGTGAAATAATGTGGTAGTTTTTTCCTTTTTTTATCTACAGGAAATTTTATAACATGAAAGATTCAAAGAGAATTCCTGTCGGTGCAGTGATCAGGCAAACCTGGCGCCGGGCAAGCGCGCCGGGCAAGCGCGCCGGGCGTCGTAGGTTCAATTTCCACCCAGAATAAATATTTATTTGATGGCCATTAGTATTTGCGCCGTACATGGGTGTAAAAAGTATTTATTTAACCCTAGATTACGAACCTTCGTCGATTCGACGACGTGGGTTTGTTTAAATCGCGTTAACTTTTGCGCGCGCGATCGTACTGCTTGTCGAAGCAACTTTAGGTAATCTCAGTCGACCCGTTGCCCCCGCGACGGACGGTAGTACTTTGAGTGCAAGGTGCCTGTGAGCTCCGTTCCAGCAGCCACGGCTCGTCGCATCGACGATGCTTAGTAATAGCGTAATGTTTTGTATTATGTAGTTGGTGTATTTTTGAGTTATTTTTTTGTTTTGTTGGTTTATTTTGTTTATATACATTGCTATTTATAATTCGTTGTTTTAGATACAATTTATCAGTTACAAGACGCAAGACGACAGTGATGTAGAAAATACATCAGGGAGCGAGACAGAAGACCACCTTGAGGCTGATCCTGCTTATGAAACAGATGGCGAAGATGAAGTTTCTACTTTGCCCCAGCAATATCCAGGTCAAGAGGATCAGATAAGTAGTCGTACATCTCCCTTACAATATATTGAAGATTCGATACCTAATTAGTCAGTACCATCCAGCAATTTGATATTAAGACCACCGCGTACCATTCTTCGTGGAAAAGACAAACACAAATGGTCATCACTAAAATCTAGGTCACAAAGCAGAACAGAAAAGCTCTGCACCATAAGCTAATCGAATCGCATATGCAAAAAAGATTGACAATAACCAACCCTTCAAACTGGTCTGCGGGACTCAATTAGACAGATATTGAACATGCCAGGAAGTACTTCGAATTCTACTATTGAGACTGAAGAAAATAATGCGACTGATGTGCCTCTTGTACAAAAAAAAGGAAAATATGTGCCTTGTGTCCCTCTGCAAAGCAAAGGATGACTAAAAGTAGTCGCACCAAGTGCAATAAATCTTTGTGCGGGGAGCATAACCTTGACGCATGTCACAAATGTATTAGTTGCTAGATTTTTACCAAAGTTTTTATTATATTAGTTTATTACATTTGTTATTTTTAATATTTTAAGATTGTTTGTCTCATTTAATTTTTATAATACTTACAAAATAACTTTAAAAATGTTACTGTTGTTAATTTTGGATAAAACCTATGATCTCGTTCATAAGGCTGATTGTTGAATAAATATGCTATTTTAGGTTATGTAAACATAGTAAATAATAAGAGACAATATAATTCATTAATAATAAAAATAAACGTAAACGAGTTTAATTTAAATAAAATCAATTATCTTTTTTATTAAATACCGTAGTCGAAACGACGACGGTTCGTAATAAGCGTCGAAAAATAAGGTTAGTGAGCTAGGGTTAAGTATACATTTTGACTTATACAGTTAGTTCATCAGCCGTGTGGTTACCACATCTTAAGCGGTCTTAATGCTTACTTTGGGACCAGACTGCCGTGTGTTGAGATGTCCACTCAATATATTAATTATCAATTAAGATATACAGTTCATATATTTTTAAACGCCACGTGTATATACACAGCATTACGTACACGTGTCATATTAACCCATCGTAGTGACGCAAGACATTACCAGCGTAGCCTAATGAGCCTCAACTAATTCCATTAAATGTAATGCAATCGTAATTAATCAACGGTGTTAATGTTCTGACTTCACACACACACTCTCACGCACACACTCGCACGCACACACGCAACAAATCCCAAATCGATTAATCTTAAAACAATAGCTCAAGTTGAACACATGACCCTTTGAACGTACCTACATTCGCCGCGGGCCCGGAGTGGTGCAACTCGTTAGGATTGACGAGTATTGTCCCACTAAAAGGCAGGCCTTTTAGTGGAGCGGTGATAAAGTTGTGATAAACGATCCCATTGCGATGTTATCCAGTGAATGAATTATGGTCATACGGTTATTTTGTGAAATTGTTTCATCATCAACCCTATTATTTTTTTACTGTAGAATACTGTTCTCCTGTCCTGTACCTTTAAGGGCTGCCACGCTGTCTAA
The DNA here is from genome assembly GCA_018248815.1 of Croniades pieria auraria. NCBI lineage: Eukaryota > Metazoa > Arthropoda > Insecta > Lepidoptera > Hesperiidae > Croniades > Croniades pieria. The sequence goes on from DWJK01005117.1 coordinate 3,023, forward strand.
CTTGGCAGATTTTACATACCTTACAGGATATCATGGAGATTTCTAACATGTGCATATTTTCATATGTTATTTTCGTCACTGTTACAGTAAGTGATATTTAATTTTAAAACGCATGTTGTTTTCTACAGTATTCCACCTATTCCATGGGATTTAAATTTAACTATTGAAACGTGGGAGTGTACTACATTACTCTGCCTACCCCTTCGGGGATTACAGGCGCGATGTTACGTTACGTTTTCTAACGTGATAGATAATTAGTAGTAGTATTCTGAATGGTTTGTCAAAACAGTTGCGAACTAATATATGGTCTTTAACATACTAAATTAAATTTTCTAAATATTAATCCTTACCGAAAGCGTGACAAGTCCTAATGCTTATTTCAGCTGTTACCTGAAAAATCTTGTAGCAGAAGAAAATACTTCAGAGCAGTATGTTTCTTCTTTGCCTTCACCTTAGAAAATTGAATTATTTATTTTTCAAAACATTCGCCGAATATATGTAACAGCAGTGGATCAATAGAGGCTGATAAGACGATTATGAAGAAAAAGGAAGAATATAAACTGAATAACAAGAATAAACGTCAATGTTCACCGAATGTCTAGTGTATATTTTGTAACACAGAAAAACACTTCTATTGAAACATTATTCTATGACTTAGGTCACTATATGACCAGCTTTAGCCGTTCGGTACTTGAGACCGCTTACTGGTAATAATTTTCGCCAGCCTAGACACAATTATTGCGATGTGCAAACCTAAAAGCATTTTCGTGTTATTGACGGCGAATGTTGCCCGAACTCGGTAGCCATGATGATTTCTAGCGCTGTCGTTACCATAAAGTAGTGTTTAAGATGAACTGGGTAAGGGTCTAGTGCCCATAAGATTACGGTTTAACACTTCTCTACACAAATACGATTATTGTAAACTCATTAGTTAACAAAATACATTTGTTGATGATCAATGTTGTTATAACGTGAGGTAGGCAGGAAGCACTGAGTACCTCATACCTTTATACTTACAGGTCCGAAGTGGTTTTTCTACATTCATCGCTCTTTTCATACAAGTAAGTGTCGAAAATATTTTGGAGAGAATAACACACCAAAAAACTTTACTCAAGCGATTGATAGGTTTGACACGAGCACAAATACCTAGCTGAGTAAGTACTCACCAGTCTGTCTAAGCGTATTTGGATTTCTCATAAGTTTCTTTTATCTAAACACTTACCAAGTATGTTAAGCCAATGTGCAGGTCTCGTTTTAGGAACATTTCACATCGCCTCGGACATTCAAGTGTCAAACTTGCAACAAGCAATTCGCTTGTCAGAGATGCTTTATTCGTATAGAAACCTCTCGAGCAGCTTAGAAAACTAACTTTATGGCTTATTAGTAAACATATTGTACAGTCAATATGTCTGCAAAGTACTGAGATTTGAAATCATAAACGAAGAGGTGGAGTCTACTATCCAAAGCTTTGTTCAACTTTGAACATCAATACCTAACCTACTGCTAAGCTTAAATGCTTGAACTGCTTACTTAACGCGCATGTATTTGCCTTTTAACGAAGGTATCTCAGCTCTCAAAAATAAAAATATGTATTTATATAAAACTTCGGATGCTCAAAGATGCTCAAAATGTTTCTCAGAGTTGAATTAAAGGACTGGTATCCTAAGAACTATGTTAGGTATATTTAGGTACATGGAAGTGTATTATACTCCGGTGCCTTGCTCGTCGGGGACTACAGGCGTGATATTACATATATTTTAGGAGCATTTTCAACGGTTAATCGCTGTTATAATATCCTAGCTGTGGTTGTAATTGCCTTCGCATGGGGGTATTGCATTTTATGGGTTTCCTTGTTTTGTACGGAACCCTAGATTTTTCTAAAGTAAAACTAACCTAAATTACTCTTCATAACATCAGCTGGCTATTGGTAGCTAGCTGATGAAAAGCGGTAGTAGCTAGAAAGTCCCGTCCAAATCGGTTCAGCCACTTCGAAGATTACCCGGAACAAATAAACAGGCAGACCGACAAAAAATTCAAAAATTGTGACTTTAATATGTACCGTACATAGTTTCAAACGCACTTATTTAAGCGTTATTTTGATATTACAAACACTTAAATTTTATTTATGTGTGTAGATAAAAACTCATTACGCACAATTATAAAATTTTCGATAAAATTATTATTAGGACACTTCTACTGAATAATATATTCCGTCGACATAAAGTGGCGTTAACAGCCTGTTGCACCGATACATTAGAACGATGTTATAATATAATGCACAATGAGTCACGGAATGTTTTCCATTCAGCGAGCAATGGAACGAACTCGCACAATGGAACTCGCAATTACTGTTGCGGTATAGGCATCCGAGTTTATGCCTTTTGATATATAATGTAAGCTGACGTGTGGTGTAATTGATAAGAGACAGCGGTTTTTTATGAAAGGGATTATGGATATTTTATTGGTGACACTTGTCGGATTATATGGATAATGTAATATATTGTTAACTCAGCTCACCTCACGTCGATATTACCCCGAAGGACTAATTGTGGAAGTATGGTATAATACTTCTTCTTTTCATCAATTTTATAATACGTCTCGTGAAATAAAAGGTGAGCCTATTGCCATACAGCTGGAACAAAACCAAATTTTGAACCACTACCCATCACCATGTTAGCCTTTTCCGTTCCCCTACTGGACATAGATCATTTCCAAGTTCCACAGTACTGAGAATTTCAACTATAAAAAATCTAATAAAAATTTGCTTGCCCCAAATTGAAGCCAGAACGTTTTCTCTGCAGACGCTCTTGCAACCATTAATCTACCAAGACAGTCATTATACTGACAATCGGATCGATTTTTAAAGGTCCTACACCGGGTCATATGTTCATTGATGTTGTTGAGAACACAATTTAAGTGCTTTAAATTAATGACTACATATGGTTATTGGACAAATGTTGTTAATTCAAGCGATTTGTATAACTAAATACTGATATAATTAGATGCCACAGTACTGTTAAGTATCAATTTGTTAATAACAATTCTCTTTCGCCTGTGAATTGTAACCTACCGTTCCCATTCGCTTATCTCCCATGTGTCTGCAAATGCCGCTGAATGGCGCACGACATCCGTCATATGTAGTCATTACTCGCGAACAACGCGTAACGTTTTCGTCAATACAACGTTACATCAACAAAATTAAATAATTATGTGACATGGACAAGTAGAACGGCTTTTTCGGCGGTTAAAATTATTTTTGTTATGGAAATGGTTTTAAATTTTCTCGTGCTGAATCTCGTATTCAACAATGGAAAGGTTGATGGTGATGAGACTGATCTTGATGATGATGATAGCAATACAAAATGATTAATATTCTATGTGATCATATTTGTGATAGAATTATTGATGGCTGTCTACTGAGCATCTTAACTGCTACCTATTATTATTGATCAAATGTCATAAAATTTTCCAAATAATTTCAATTATTCAAAAGTGACCTACAATCAAAACTGACCGTCTAGTGCAACCTCGAACAGTTATGGATTTATGATGATCATGACGGTATATATGAGCATAGATGATTTTCATAAAAATAGAAAAGTCCAAAGTAGTTTGACAAGACCTCAAGCAGCGGATAAGTTTAGTATCTGGCTCTTCCTATAAGAAATAGGACTCACAATATTTATGTATAACGGCGAAGAAAATATCATAAGATATCTTTTTGTGTTTCATTCTAGTAGGTCGATCAAAACCTTTAGACACCATATACTAAGCACTACTAGAGTATATACTCGTATACTAGAATGTCCCTAGGATGTCATGATCAGGGTATGACACTGTGACATTTTTAACGGCCTAATATTTTTACAACTAACTTGTTAAAGCATAACTGTTTATTTTAATCGTAGATAACAAGCATACAGTTCATTTGAAAGAGACCCTGCATATCTCCTGAAATTTTATGTATTTTATAAAGTCGAGATAATGACTCTGTGCCACTTACCAGCTGTGCTTTAAAATAGATTAGCTAACATAATTTCAGAGAATCAAGAGTTTATCTACTCTGAATTTTCTTGGATTTCCTGACGCCATCTCGAAATTAATGCTGTAAAATACGAGGTAAGTAAGGCTTATCCCTTCTTGTGAATTCATCACATGCCTTTTGATTAAACTTTCAAATAAAAACCTTCCGGTTCCGGGCAATTTAATCTGTTTTTAGATATTAGTCTTATAATGTATACCTACATATAGAAGGATCTGATTATCTCATTAGTCTTGTGTCCCCGTTTTTTGGAAAGAATAGTGGCTGTCTTCGGGTAACCCATTTCTAACAAATATGCGTTTTTCCCCGAATACTAGACTCTAATAGCCCCTGTATCAAAATATCTGCTTACTATATCCTACATATGAAAACACGGTACTTCGGCCAAGGGTTAAAAATAGATGCAAGGGTGATTTATCCGAAGGCTGTTCGCATTATATACCATAACTTAGGCTGTTATGTTCAACAAAAACTACGTAACATTTTGTAGAACGAATATGAGCGATATATTGAATATCAGCGCATTATTTTAATGGAGATTCATATGCTCGAGCGAGCACTGTCAGATCGTAAGTGATTTATGAAAAAGTGCTATTATCTTATATATAACATTTTATTAAAATTCATTTCGCTTTGTTGTGGAGAGCGTTAAAATTCTGCTCTGTAAGTTGGCATTAAATGGATTCGGCTATGCCGTTTGAGGTAAGGTTATGTACCGTCGTGATCTGTTACTTCGCCTGTGCTACATATCTTCGCCTAATTTCTAATATGTTGCAATTTCTACCAAAATTTTAGAGCAAGCTGCGCATATAACTACAATATTCAAAGTGTTTTTCATTTATGGCAATATTATTCGGGTTAATTGTGGCTAACTTCAGATTGTTAGTTACCAGTTCTTTTTTTTCCGTTAAAGAAACGACACGTTTTTTTGTCATCATTTTAACTTCAGTTTTAGGCAGTGTTATGGAACAGGTAAGCCTGTACTTTTACTTTATTTATCACTTACAACTAATTCCTTTTCATATGCTTTTATTATTTTCTATGTAATTGACGTTTAGAAGTAACAATTGAATAAAATGTTACAGAGGCGATAGCAGCGGCCATCTTGTCACTAAACTTCGCCTACCCCTAGGGTTGTCGATCCGTGGTTTCATATATTTTTCTAGTTTGACGAGTTACTAATATTATAAATACGGATATATTTCTGTTTGTCAGTTTATTACGTTTTTGCGTTTAAAGTACTGAACAGATTTTGTAGAAATGTGGTGTTTAGTAGTTTGAGTCCCGAGAAAGTACATGAGATATTTTTAATATGTACGAATAATAATAGGACACAGTACATGGGACATTTTTTGTACTCTCTCAATACTGTCCAACCCGAGTTTAGAGTGTAGCTACGCAATATAGGTAACCTAACCTTAAATCAATCAATCTAAATAGGTAAATATTTGTCGTGTCTGTGTATTGAGTGTATGTATGAGGGTATTTAATCTGTTGGCTATTAAGTAAGATAATAACTCTAACTAATGTTTGTAAATGCAATTTTTTTTAATAACTGATTAAAGTGTTGCTTAAAGATTAAGATACGTTTATGAATAAGACTGTGAATTACCAAACTGATTGTTACAGGACGTGCCTACAATGGCTAACAGTAAGGAACTGGAGAACAAATGCAATAAACGGTCATACACAGTAAAACATTCAGCAGATATTATAGATTTTGTAGTAGAAGAATTAAAAAAGGGAAAATGTCCTCGTACCAAGCTGAAAAAATATATAGTATACCTCGTCGAACTTTATTGGACAAGTTACATAATAAACACCCTAAGAGACCAGGATGCCCAAGTAGTCTTACAGAACATGAGGAAACTGACACAATAAAAGTGCTAATTACAGCCGCTCAATATGGCAGCCCCTTGACCCTTTTGGATTTACGAATTGTCGTATATAGGGGATGTTTAGAAATATTTTGTAGATAGCAAAGTATTTATTGAACTAGGGCATCCGCTACATTATTTATGTCTAGTAAAATATTGCAGGCCAATTGCGGATCCACCAACCAGCATTTGGCTAGAGGGGTGGACTGCGGCCTAACCCTTTTCGTATCTGAGAAGAGACCGGGACTCTGCAATGAGACAATAATGGGTGGATGATGATTATGATGATGAATATATGTAGACACCTACTTAGTAGTTGAGTTCATAGTGAATAATTTTTTACAATTTTCAGATACTTGGACAGCAACGGAAGACTTTCAATTTTTAATAACAAATTACCTGGCAAGAAATGGGCATACTCTTTTTTAAAAAGAAATAAATCGAAATTTAACCCTCTCAATATGGGAGGAGACTCATATTCCAACAGTGGAATGTTAATGGGTCGATTCGATTCGACAAATCGAAATTAACGTATAGACCGGTCCAAAACATAAAAAGAAGCCGAGCAGTAAAAAGCCCCGACGAAATGAAAGAATACTTTACAAATCTTAAGTCATCACTAGAAAACGTCCCTAGTGACAATATTTTAAATTATGATGAGACCAATTTGACAGATAATCCTGGTCCCCAAAAATGTTTGTTCAGAAAAGGAGTTAAGTATCCTGAAAGGGTGTTAAATTATACGAAGGGGGCTATATCTATAATGTTTGCAATAACTGCAGGAGGAGAATGTCTTCCTCCCTACGTTGTATATAAGGCAGAATATTTATATACACAATGGACGCTTAATGGACCTAAAGGATCTAGATTCAACCGATCTAAGTCGGGATGGTTTGATAGTATTTTATTCGAGGATTGGTTTGAAAGTATCATCTTACCATGGGCTAGAAACAAACCTGGCAATACAATTTTGATTGGAGATAACCTAGCGTCCCATATAAATTACAAAATTGTGACATATTGTGAACAAAACAATATACGTTTTGTATTTTTACCCCCAAATTCCTCACATATAACACAACCCTTAGACGTTTGTTATTTTGGCCCATTAAAAAAACTATGGAGAAAGATTCTCTTACACTATACGATAAAAAACCCAAGAGAAAAAACTATCAACAAGGGACATTTTCCAGATCTACTCAAAAACCTAGTGGGGAGACTAAACGAGAAAGCACATAACATAGTCAGTGCATTTAAAACCACCGGTATTACACCATTTAATCCCGATAAACTCATAAGTAAACTGCCAGGTTCAAACCAACTAACTATGACATATACTATCGATAATGCACTATTAGATTGGCTGAAGGAGACACGCAGTGCAGATCCTAATAAAAAAATAAGAAATAGGAAATTAAATATCCCACCAGGAAAATCGGTCTGCACTAATGACTTTAAAGATTTAACAGCTCAGCCAAAGACAGCACAGACATAAAAAAAAAATAAAAGGCAAAATGAAAAAAGATCTAAAACTATGCAGGAGAATTCTGTCTCATTATTGCAGCCATCTGTGACGCAAAATAATCCCTATAGTCTCAAGAATTTATGTATCATAAGTGTCAATAATTACTTACTTCCATATGTGCAAAATGCTGAGTCGCCCTCCTTGCAAGTGTTTATAAATTATCATAAATTAGACCAAATTACAAGGAATAACGAAGCAAATATGCCTTTTATTGGCGATTTACCGGAATGCCTCCAAACTAATAAAACAAAAGTTATAATTACCTCAGAGATCACTCTCGATGCAGGATCATCTCAAAGAAGTCAAAGACTCACGGTCTGCCTTACAGATGAAAATAGCACCAATAAAAAAAGAAACGATTTCTAAACAAAGAAAAGTTCTGAAAGAAATTACAGAAGAAATTAAAGAACGAGGAGAAAATGCAGAAAAAAAAATTAATATTGAAAGTAAAAAAAGAAAAACAATGAGAAGAGAATATACTAATCCAGAAAAAAAGACGCTGAAGCACAAATCTGTGAAACAAAAAAAGAAGAGATCTAGTAGCCCATCTAGCTTATCTACTGACATTGAAATGACTTTAGCTTATACAGAACAATTCAGAATATGAGACACTGGAGCATTTCATCAAGTTTCACCAAAAAGAAGATGACGAAAATATAGAACCGATACCCTACGGACTTTCGGACATTAAATACTATTCAGTTAATAAACTAAAAACAGATTCTTGGATTTTGGTTAAATTTGTAACAAAAAAGAGTGAAAAGCATTTCGTTGGAAAAGTGATATCATTAAAAAATAAAACATTCCGGAGGTGAAATTTGTGAGAAAAGTGAAGGAATCCAAATTGAATTGGGATTCAGTATTTACTTATCCAAATGTTGATGATATTTGTAATATGAAACATTTAGATGATGTTATCATGATACTGCCGGA
>DWJK01005118.1:0-11398 GCA_018248815.1 Croniades pieria auraria
ATATCATGAGGAAGGATCTCGCACAGGTCCGAAACTAGTCGGGCCACGCCGAAAAACGTACGTGAGTTAAGCCGGTACATATTTAATCATGGAAATAACCAGTTAGAAAAACCCCATAAAACTTTATCCGGCACGAAGATCGATTGACCTAGTTGAATTATGTTTAATTATATGTAAATATATAATGTTACAGGGGATTTATTACAATGTTGTTTAAACGAGCGTCGCGGAGACAAAATATCTCCGCGAGAGGGACTATTGTTACGTTAGAAGGGCTTATTTGCATAGCGTAACACAAATGCTCATAATTACTTTATGTGCCTACTTTTAATGGGCTATTTCAGATTCTATATGTACATCGTATAGAAATACTGAATTAATTTAGAGACAGCTCTGTAAGGAAATTAAAGGCTGTAGAAAATTTTATGTAGATTTGTTTGAGCGGCACTGTCATGCCTATTTCTGCTGCTGAAAAACAGTGCTGGCACTTTAGGATTTAATTTTAAGGGCTTTCTCGGTATATACGAAACAAAGACCCAAAAATCCCAGTTCTGTATATTAGAAACGTTGTGTTATCTGAGATTGCATACTGATGTCACTGAAATCTGTTCTAGTTGAGATTGGATACATCTCTAAATGAGATGAATTTTACTTGAGATTGGATACAGATTGGTGAATGCGGAAGAAGCACGGCAGGTTACCAATGCGATGGGTATTTGGCATTTTGGTATAAATATGTATGAATCTATCTATGGATACAAATCTTTATGAGCTGGGTATCCAACCAAAATTAAGTAGTTCGCCGTGAATTCTTTGCACTATACAATAAAAATATTAATTGATGTACGTAAAATGTAACTGAAAATGGCTTACAAAAACGCGTTTATAATTTAAAAAAGGGTGCTTTCAGCAAATTGTAAGCATTTATTCTAGTACCAATTAACATAAACTCAGCTGGATTTTAAGCGCTCAGCCTTTTTTCTTTTTCTTTTTCAGCTTTTTAAGTAATTTGTGTCTAATAATTAATTGTGTTTAATAAATCGCTGTTTATTGTTTTATTATTCTTCGAAAATACTATTCTGAAGCATTAGTTCGTTTGTGTGTCGAATTTGGTTTACGGACTCAAAGAAATATCGTTTAAACGACGCCTAGTACATTCCTTTTCCCTTGAGGGTGGCAGAGTTTTAAACATATTAATAATTACTTTAAAGGTTGTCTGGAAGAAATTGCTAGTTAGTGATAAGGCCGCCTTTTGTACATATTTAGTTTTAAGTTTTCTTTTTTTATGTTTATTAATGGTGTTCGATAAAGGATATTATTATTATTACTTTGAAAATTTGTTGATAAGTATATGTCTGGAGCAGTTTATCAAAATATTTTTTAACACAACGCTCTTACATAATCTTTAATCTAGTCCTAAGAGATTACAGCCCTTAAATACTACATATTGAACGTTTCGTGGGTAACTATGCCCATAATTAAATTTTCCACTAACACCACACACGTGTCAGACTCCGCCGCGGTCTCGCTGCGTTCGCCGCGAGCTCATGAAGAAGATCCTTCAACAGGTGCAAAATTAGTTGGACCATTCCGAAAAAGCATATGTGAGTTAAAGCAGTACATAGTTTAAATATGTACACAGACCTAAAATGTATTTTTAGGTTTGTCCCAATCGTAATTGAATATAGACTTATAGGATTCCAATCAGCTGTTCAAATCACTAGTTTAATCACGTATGTTTACACAGCATAACGGCTTACTCTTCGGCCGCAAACACGCCAGCCGGCAACATACTAGTTTAGCAGTGGGACATAAAACCCATATACGCCGCCAAACTCGATTCAACTCGATGGAAACAACCAGTCAACTTAGCTTATAAAGCACGCGTAATTTACTATTTATACGCGCATGTTATGTCGGGGTAGGCAGTATTATAAAGACACCGTCGCCATTCCCGTCCGGTTTGTAATAAGCTTGTGTCGTAACTGGCGCCCTTACTACGTGTCTGAGTTGGTTTAATTCACGATAGCACGGCGAACTCAAGCCGAACTCAAGTCAATGACGAGTTTTACTTCAGTTCCTTTTCTGTTGGCCCATTCGGTGAGCTCTCGCAGCGGGAGTCAAGTCAATGACGTTCACATTTTATTTTCAGTTCGTGTTTTTTTTTTCAAATATATGTTTTTCGAAAATGGAACTCCTGTCACCAAGTTCACAGGATTAACTTATGTTACATATCAGTAATGAATTGTTGTAGCTGGTACTGAAACGTCAGTTGAATCTTAATTCTTAGCAATATTTTGTTTACACTTCAATTCATATATTAATATTAGCTCGTTTGGTTTTGTTCTTCCCGTTCATATTTCAATAATTATCCTTTTAATTAGAGCCCTAATGTGTTTGAAATAGAAATAGAAAATATTAATTCCCTGTTAAAAGTTGTACCTACATGTAAAAACGAAAATACATATGTACGGCAATATTAAGGCAAAACGTATTACTCAGAACCCAGTAGTACCTATATTTTAGTCTGCGTACGTCGGGTAATATAATAATATGTAATAATATCTTCGACATCTCAAAGTAACCATCACGAGAGTATTGCGGTAACCAGACACACATATATTTCCATAAATATTTTTACACCTAGACATTGAACAAATACTTGTGCTCATCGCACAAATACAATAATCAATTGTAGCGAAATATAAATAACAAAATATCAATTTCAGAACATTCATTGAACATTCCAGATGAGTTTCAAGCGAGGAAAAATAGTAGTGTGCGCAGTGTGCATCCCGTCCTTGGTATTTAACGGGATCCTGGACATCAGCGGCTACCCGCTATCCCGTTTCCTGCTTTTGTAGATTGACTGTGTAGCTACTTGGGCGATAACATGAGGTGTTTATAACGTTCTTTTATCTTTAAATACGAGTATATTATTTTTAGCATAGGAGTTGTAAGAAATAGGTTAAAATTGCGATACGATTGTATATTCTGTCTTCGGCCGAAAATAGAACCTTAAAAAGCTATCTAATATCAGTTAGAAATGTAACTATTTATCAATGAAAAGCTATTGAAACCAGTTTAACTCCTTCGTTATATTATATTATTATATCAAACATAAAAATAAATAATAATCCACCTATTTGTCATTCCACTGTTGGAATATGGATCTCCTGTCTTATTGAGAGGGTTAAGGCCATAGTCTGCCACGCTGGCCAAGTAAGGGGTTGGCAGACTTCACAAATCTTAGAATTTCATTTCTTTTTTACAAAAAAGATATTTTTATATTAATTTGGAATGACAAGTTTAAGTTACTTCTTAAAAACGTAAAAACTAAACACTGCAATATCTGTTATACGGGTATATGACAGCTACTAGACAATATCTTACCCGGATTTATTTAGTATTGTAATACCGCACTTACTCTTGTTAAATACATTTTACATACCCTCATTGTCGTTATTACTGTCTCTAAAAAAAAAATTAAAAAGTGATGAAAAATAACTTCAATCTCCATTATTTGTCAGGCGATTATATGTCATCACAGTGGAATGTCTTAGCGAAGGTAACTTTTCATGGCGAAGTACACATAGAATAGTACACATTTGATATCGTTAAGATAGAACAATAAAATGGCGGTTATATAACAATGTCATAACCGTAACGTGTTTGTTAAAACAAAAGAATGGCGGCCGGTTGCTTCCGGTGAACACAATGTGTGGAAGACTTATAGATAAGCATTGTTTGAAAATGTATACTGGAATCGCGATACCGTTCAGTCATCAAGTCGTAACCGAATTATGTATTGTTAAGCGCTGTAAGCGCTTTATTACTGTCATTTAAATAGAGATTTCAATGATAATTTCGATGTATAGAAACAAAATAAAGCCAAATTTATTCCCATTATATAAAAAAGATAAAATTCCATTGAATTTAATTAAATTGCATTTTATTTTACATAGAAAAAGCTATAAGTAGACTAGTTCTTTTACGCGACTTCGTTCTTGAAGCCACGTCACGATCAAAATCTTCCAGCCTTTACCTCGCTTTTTACAAGCATGAATATTTAATCTAAGTTAAGTGAATCCTTCTCAAGGGTTTAAATTATGTATTGAGTTATGATATATGAAATTTACGGCCGCTCGTATAACAATTCTTAGAAGTATTCAGGGACGGCTCAAATGGCTGATAAGGAGTCAAAAGTTTTCAAACGGAGCGGTGTGTAGGAAGAGTGATGAATGTAGAAGAAACATGTCAGGTCCGTAAAAATATATTTGGCACTCGGTACACTCTATCTACCAAATAAATTATCTATCTTAGCGATATAGTATAATAATAATGAACCATATTTAGTCAACTAATGAAGCTTTTTATCTTACACAACTGAACAACTACTAACAATTTGCTAAACTAAGCTTCTCAATATATTTAACGAACTGTCGAAGGTAAACTCTCCGAAATGACCATTTGGCGAAGTTAAATGGATTTAGTGACGCTATGCCGGATTCACAGCTGATTAGCGGTCAGCGTTTGACGTTTAATAAAATTTCTCAGTGCGTCAAACGGAACGGACGCGGCTGTGGAATAGATGGTGGTGATCTGGACGGGAATCGAACCACGATCACCATTGCAACGGTCAAGTTCACTAACTACTGTACCAATGAGCCCAGTCTATACGAACTTTAAAACGTTATTGGTACAGCGTGGACAATCGCATCATGGAGGACGCGTTTAATTGTTTAGAGTGGCGTGTCTAACATTACTAACAAACTACGGTTAGATACGGCTTAAACATAACTTAATGTAAGCCCTCTTAGTGTGAAAAATTGAAACGAAATCGATTCGGTGCTTATGCAAAAAATATACGTACATATGTACGTATGTATATAAAAACCACTGAATGTAACGAGAAAATTAAAATAAAATCGAATGTGTGTTTTTATAGAACATGTCGAAATGAAAACCAATTTTCGTCGGACGCGTGCAAACCAATTTCATAGAGAGCTTTCAGAGCGTGACCTAGACTTAAACTGGATATGAAACAAATTTTCTCTGGCGTATATTTGTTTGAATGTTACAAAACAATTGCAGATATTTTGTAACTATTTCGTTCTCTGTGTCACATTCGTGTTTGTTTTGTGACAATGCCATTGTTTTTTTGTGCTTATAAGTTGCCATTGTTTTTGACAATACGTCGCAATATTTTTGTAACTTGTGAATACAATGCACATATGCCTCGTATTCCATTTTTTGAATGTAAGTGGTAACGTTCATTATATACTGACAGACAAAGAATATGAAACATTGTTAAATTTTTATTATTGTTTTGGCATCTGTTATATTTTCTAGTTTACAGTCCATATGAAGGTTATAATATGGACGTAAATCATATTTTAAACGTACCTTTAACTTTCGTCAGCTCGTATATTTTTAATGTTTTTTAATCTACATACAACATATATAGATTTTATTTTGCCTATCCATGTCGTTCTGCATTTCGGTATTCCACTTACAACATTGTCTCTGGCATGTATAGACAAGTTATTCTAAGAATAAGCACTCATGGCTGGCTAAATCTGGTTATGTAAATATTATCATATCTGGTTTGAATTTTATACATATATTTCAGATCTATGCTTTTCACGCATGAATTCCCGAGAAATTTTTCAATTTCATTAATGCATAAGAAACTATTCGATACTTTGATTGTGCGTTGTTCAAGACAGATACAGCTTTAAACTTTACGAATGGTACAAAATGATTGCAATACAATATTAAATCAACTCCTAAAACAGTGAAACAAGTAACGATATACATAATAACTATTTATATATGTATGTTTGAATGGGCAGTAGCGGGTAACAATTGAAATATTACAAAATTATATTTGGTTTTTCAATTACGTGTGTAAAAGTTTTACATAGGTAATTGAAAAACCAAATATATGAATTTGCGCTGTAATTTCTTTATCATACAATAAATGTAGTAATTACAAATAACATAAACATCTTTATTCGCACAAAACACGGCTCATACAGGATGGTTGGAAGTCTTATCTATAAATACTCACACGTGTTTTACCGAGCCAGTCGGTTGGAAAATTTAGCAATAACAAGCTAAAGTCGTGTCTTAAAAATATGATTACGTTATAATTAAAGAATAAATCAAAAAATCAAACATTATGTCATTATAAAATCGAATACTAAAGACTAAAGACTGGTTAATCAGTTTAATAGTTAGTGACTAGATTACAATGTACTGCAGTATGATGAACAAACCTACACACAACTAAATTATACAGAATAATCTTGTATTCTGTATTATTTGATTCCCTAATTGTAAACTAAGAGTCCTTTACATTTACAAAATAATAATCTACTGTTGTCTATTCGTAACACCAGCTTATAAATCCGCGATAGTCGGACAAGGCAGACAGAAAAAAAAACCGGCGGAAAAACCTCTCCACACTGTTGAGGGTTTATCATTTATAAAATCTGTAACGGAGTACTCATGTACTTACAGAACATCTGGATGTCGTGGTGAACTATCAGCTTTCGTACATCATCATAACTGAAAGGGAAAGTTCTGTGTGGGAATTGTACTCATGCCCGCGATTTCGCCCACGCAGATTTTCTGAATGGTTCTCTGTTCTTGATCTTTATGTTAGATTTGGATCACATAGCTCGAAGATGTCAACTTATCGCTAGGCCGGTCTTTAGATGAGTTTTATCGAGCGAAATCTTTAGATCCAAGATCGTTTGTGACAATATTTTCTGAAAGCTTACGTACTTTATATCTGTGGTATCCTCATAGCAACGACCCAAATTAAAAACACACATGTTAAAAAATGTTATTAGTGTGTTTGCACAACACACCGTATTCTCAATATTTATATTTTATTTAGGTATTTGGCACTCCGTGCTGTCCGTCTACCCCCTAAGGGATTTGGCTAGATCCGTATGTAGGTATGTAAGCACCGTATCCTTCATTGTGATCGATAAACAACCGAGTTACGGTTTTCCATCCGGTAATTAAAATCTCGCCCAACCCTCATCACTTTGAAATTTGACAGATCCGATTAAAACGTGAACCCCAACTAGCATACTAGAGGTAGAAACAAAATAATAGACGAGTTAAGTAATCCCAGTATTTTGTGATACTTAGGCCATAGCAACATCTTAGTGAAACAACAAGGAATTAGTGCACATTTCCAATCATTGGTGGAGCAGAAGGAGTACCTTCTCATTATGTCTCTCATACTCTTATGCTATTTATGATTATGCTTAAAATGTACTTTAAGCAATTGGGTTACGTAACAAAAAACGTAACATCATGCCTGTTATCCCCGATGAGGTAGGCAGAGGAGTGTAGAACACTCTCACGATTCACCAGTTACGTTTACGTCCCATGAAATAGGTGGTGAACATATTGCCATACACCGGGCATGGATCCAGACTCCCAGTCACTACTAAAAATTCTAAATTAGAAAATTCCAATTGTACCCGATTCAGGATTTAAACCCAAGACCTCCCAGTCATCAGTGGCGCTTGCAACCACTCAACCAACGAAGCAGTCAAATATATGCTGAGAAATATAAATATATACTCGTATAAATAAGATAAAGTATTTACATGAATATACTTACTTATTTGTGATTCCGATTGTGTCTTCCAATGTATGCTCAATTTTCAATTGAAAAAACATACAAATTCGCACAGCTGCTTTAACAAATTCTGCAATCTGCTGATCAAACGGAATTCATGTTTGAGGAAGTGTTCCGTTTGGAATGGAAAATTGTGGTTCGAACAGCGACGAGGCGGAGGATGGAATGGAATACGAAATGAAAATGCGACACGAAATGTACTTGTGGCATTTACACTTTATAAGGTATAAATACGCTCTAATAGAACATTTGTTGGTTTCTTTGAAATACTGTGGATGTAGCAAAGGTTTGCAGGTCAGCTGATGATGGCACAAGATGTTCGTAGCTGTGTCGCCGTGTATACGTTTAGTTAACAATAGCGAAGGGTGGAAATGTCAGTTAAATGAAATATCCATACGAATGAATATATGACAGGACTTTTGAGGGGCCTGGTGGAAGTTAGTTATAACGTTCTGAAACTCTTGCGCATCAATGGAAACATGCTTAAGAATCAGAAGAAAGAGGATCTTTCTTCTTTCGGAAGAAGGAGTACTTCTAAATGTATCTTGAAACGCACTTAGCCATTATATTGTATTTTATGACCGAATGAATTTCAAATCATACTATACTCAATACAATACAAACGAAGCTCCGTTTGTATACTGCATAGAATTAGTTTACATGTGCACGTACGTGAAGCCTGCAATATTGAATAATACGATTTAAATAACAATAGTTTTCAAATATTGCGAATGGTCAATAAATTAACGAGGAAATTCGAACGAGCCGTTAATAAATTACCCATCAATTGTACTCTATCCGATATATTCCATTATATTCCAACAATACGTGGAGTACAATGGAATCGGTGTTACCTGGATTGAACGCAGTCGTATTTCGTAGTGTATTTTCATCGGGAAATAATTTCCTACGACGATAAATTGTTCGCAATATATTGTGAGCCGCGTACAGGGCCGGCTACCGGTTTATTTGTGTGTGGGTTAATTTGGTGAAATAAACCCTCAACATGTTTTCCATACAATCCCTAAGATATGTTACCTAAATGTTCCTAAAGTACGTTACGTAATTTAAAATTAGAATTCGACATTAGAATCTCAGTTACACAAAATGGCGGGAATGTGAACATACGAGTACACATATTTGACTGCTAAAACAATTTTGTATTAACTACGAGTATATGTATTTTTAATGAAAATTGATATATTCATATGAATTAACTGTATTCAACAGTTTTCTTCGTGGCTATTGAAATATAGATATACTTAGTAACAACATAGGAAGCAACTTAAAGAAATGTAACTTCACAACTATAGTCCCCGAAGAGGTAGACAGAGAAATGTAGTACACTTCATCGTTTCACTAGTCACGTTTACGTCCCACTACGTATTGGGAGATCAGCCTGTTAACATACATCGGAAGATTCCAAGCCAACACTAGACATTTTAAATTAGAAAAACCCAAAAGTACCCGACTCGTAACCTGAACCGAGGTCCTCTCCATTAGCAACCACCCTTACAATTACCCCAAATGGAGCCAATGAAGCAATCTATGAGGATGTTTTTTGAATATATTCAAAAAGGAATACTGTATAAAGGAATACTAAGGAAAGGAATACTAATGAGAGAAATACTAATGAGAGGAATAATAAGGAAAGGAATACTAAAGAAAGGAATACTAATGAGAGAAATACTGAAGAAAGGAATACTAAAGAAAGGAATACTAAAGAAAGGAATACTAAAGAAAATAATACTAAAGAAAGGAATATTAAAGAAAGGAATTCTAAAGAAAGGAATACTAAAGAAAGGAATACTAAAGAAAGAAATACTAAAGAAAGAATACTAAAGAAAGGAATACTAAAGTAATACTGAATACCGAAAAGCTTATCACTTAGACCGCAGCTGTCTCGAAGACTCCTCCGATGCGATCTGCACGCGACGCGGGAAAGTGTGCCCAACTCGCTATCATCTATACGCTATTTTAGTTGACACTACCTCGATCGTGTTTGTACTGAACAATTTTATTTTTATGTGTTCATTTATCAGTCATGACTTTTTCAGTGTTTACAACATGCAATAATAATATTTTGGGACTTCTCCACACACGGCCATTTGGTCCCAAATAAGCATCGAATGAGCTCGTGTTATGATAAGCAGATGGCTGATAAACTACATATTTACCTACACATAAATATGTACTCATATAAATCATTTGGTTTTATGTACATCTTCGTCGATATCGATCGTCATGATAGAAATGGGACCCTTCCTTAGAATGAGAAGAGATGAAAAATAATCTTCACCTTCACCACGAACCCTGTAATCTCTTCACCGTTGGATTCGGGTCTGCTCTCAGAATGGGTGTTAAGTCTTCAATGTTAAGACATGTATATTAAATTATCGTTTGTGCTATTCTAGGCGGAGGTATTTGAGCGTGACACTAAATTTAGTGAAGCTGTCAACGCCATTAGGGTCAACAGCAGACTGAAAATTATAGACTAAAAAGTTCGGTACAAATTAGTTCGGATGCCTGCAAGTGCTAATCCAGTATAATGTTATTAATTCAGAACTTTTTGTCATCGCGCCGTTACAGGGTGAGCAGAGAGCGCTCAATGCTATATTCTTATACGTCTGACGTCAGATACAGAATGTTATAAAAAAAAATCGACGCATTTGTCATTCCACTCTTGGAATATGGGTTTCCTTTCATAATGGTTTGTTATAACTGTTACTTTTAAGTAGTGAGTAAAGCTAGTGATAGTAAAAAAGTAAGTAATTCAACAGTATCATTGTCGGTCTTTTATTACTAAAAGTAGCTTCTATCCTTACGGAAACAAACCAGTATATGTCGAGTGTAACAGAAGAAAAATAATTAGAAAGCTTGCTGAGTTTGTTTACAATGTTCTCTAGGGCATGTGGAGTTTTTAACACCATACTTGGCCAGCCACTTTACCCTTCTCATTCTGAAATCAATTCTACAGGGCATACCCTACCGGTAAACCATAAAAGAGATACCAGAAAAATAATACTTCAACTGCCCCAAGCGTGTCGATATCTTATAGGGTTAACATGGCCAGCAAGTTACAAAGATATGACTAATCGAATTCCTATAGGAATAAATCTTATTTTCCTTTTATGAATAAAGCAATAATTCCAACATAAAATGGAATCTCGCAAATCGCCAGCAATATAAAATAATATCAGTAATAACATTTCCGAGTTCACGTCACAGAGTATTGTAATAACAGAAGTTCCATAGCAATTCGTAAACATACTGTAATATGTGGAGCAAAGTAAGATACGACTGTGTACCTAATACGAGTATGTCCATAACACACTAAAGTACACAATAGTTTAATTGGTAATTAATAGATCAATAGATCAGTAAAGCAAATCAGTTCAAAGATCAATTGCTTAATCGATTCGCTCGTTTGATAAATCAAATTTAAACAACGGGAAAGACGTAGAATCTTATCTTTTCTTTCCTAGCATTATAAGCATCATGGACATGTTTTTGAATTCTTTTATTCATTTATATATTGTTTTGTTGTCACAAATATTTACTAGCACAATAATGGTACGATGAGTTTAAAAGTAAGTTGGTAAAACGTAGCACTATTAATGTTTATTTGATCGCTTGATAGGCTGATATTATTCTGTTCTGTGGCCGTGTCATGCGTGGTTGTGAGACGAGTTTATCAATCTCACGTACTAATGTTGTTATGCGCTTCGCAAC
>DWJK01005119.1:0-11398 GCA_018248815.1 Croniades pieria auraria
ATTTAAAGAGTTTTTGTTCATGTAGCACAAGATCTAGTTATTTTATTTTCTAAGCTATATGTACTATAATTGATAAAAAATTCATAGTAATAGAAGGATCTTAATCTCATATCAAATATTATCAGAATCTATAATTTGCAATATTGAAATGTTTGTAATAAAAAAATCAAATGTAATTTTATCTCAAGTGAATGTGTAACAAGGATATTATGTTCTTGATTTATGTTTTGAGGAGCAGTATTCAATAAGGCCGTAGAAGTACAATGAAAAGAAATGTAAAAATTCATTTTAAAATGTAAGACTCACTTATTATTTAAGATAATAATGCAAATATTGTAAGTACCTCTGCATCCCAGGATGGTGTCGCTTGTGAGCTTGGTGTTACTGGAATAGCCTTTTTTGCAGGTGTATCTTCTGAACTTTGATCCCAGCGGCCCTTGCGTTTGGCAGCTGGCTTTGCAGCTTCACCATTGGACTGCACCACTGGCTTTAGTGTGCCCTCTCTAGCCCTTTCCATCAACTTTTTTCTCAACTGAAATTATATGATAAAACATATGGGTACATGCATAAACATGTATGTATATAAGTACTACACTACTGATGTAATTCCAAAAACTGATTCAAGTCACTAACTAATTCGTACTGAAAAGTGTATATTTATCATTTTGATTCAAAATAAACAATCTTTGAATTTATTATAGAGTTAATTTCTAATAACTCACCTCTGTTTCTTCAGCACGAAGATATTGCTCTTTCATAATCTCTGTATATGTTCTGGATCCAACATCTGGTGTTTTACCACCTAAACAAATATATACAAAATAAGTAAAGTTTTAGCAAATTTTGTACAGTTTGCTAAACATGATTGCAAAAGTGTGACCCTGTAAAAAAAGGTCTCTAGTGTGTGTGAAGTCTACCAACCTGCACTTAACTAGTGTGGCAGTACTATGGCCATAACCCCCTAATTCTAAGAGGTAGCCTGAGCCTAATAGGAGCATGATAATAGGGTCAAAGAAAAAAAACATTACTTAGCTTCTAGTTTAGAGGCACAGCTATTATTTAAAAAAAATGTATACCTTCTGCAAAGGGATCATTTCTTTCAGGTGATATGATCATCCTTCTCCTCTTTTGGCGATATTCATCTTCCCTATCAGCGATGGTAGGCCTTCTTTTGTCTGCAAAGGGATCATAATCCTTCTCACTCTGAAAGGAACGACAAAATAATTGTAAATAACATAACTAAAACTCTAGAACAATCTAAATCTTACTAGGTATGGACTTCACAGGCTCTTAAGTCCATGAGACACTTCTGTAGGTAGCTATAATCAGACTCAGACCAATCACATTTTTCTATCTATTCATTCTCCTATTACACATATGAATATCCTTACGCTGGACTGTGGCCACAAAGTGGTTTTGGCCCAGACGTCAATTAATTATTATTTCACCAGCATGATACACTTTCTTATCTCTTAATTAATCGAAAACAACCTTATAACTGTGCCACTTGGGGGACCAAGGTCAGTAAACTTATCCATTTGTGACCACATATCATTGTGTTTTCTTTAGTTTCCACGATGTTGAGCACTTGTCTAGCAAATTCCCATAAACCTTTCCAGGCTAACTAGTACATAAACATATATCATCATCATCATCATCATCAGCCTGCTCCCGTCCACTGCTGGACATAGGCCTCTCCAATGGTACGCCACTGTGCTCAATCTTCAGCTCTTCGCATCCAACAAACATATATCAAAATGCTCTAGTATTGCCAATTTTATTGCAGTCTAGCCTATAGAGTCATCATTGTACTTGAGAAGTTTATGGCATACAAGTAATAAGCATTCCCTACTACTCAATCCATATGATGGGGGATATTTGCTATCTGCACCAACATACCAAACCCAATGTGAATATGACCTCATATATGGCAAACAACTAACAGGGGCTCAGGAATAGTAGTATTGTTTCCCTTTTGTCAGCATAGCAATTTCTGTACAGTTCTGTTTGTTCTCAATGAGTCATTAAAATCAGGAGTCATTGAAACAACAATATGCAATATTGTTATGGTATCGAATGATATCTTTTAAGATAGCTTAACCTAATGAATTACAACTGTCAACATCAATAATGACTTAAGTAGCCTACATTAGCCCCAACTGAAGTAGTGAGGTTTAGTAACACTCTAATTACTGTGATAATAAGGCTACAGGTACATTTGTGCAAGTTAAACTATGCAATCAATATCATGATAAACATTACCTGTGCAATGTCATTAAGAAGGGAAGCTGGTGCAGTATATCCAGGTCTTTTCTGTGCGATTGGAACATTTTCAACATCCTCGTCCTCTACTTCATCATTGGCAGCAATAGACGTCACATAGCCATCATACCTGGACTTGCCACCTTGTCCAGCATTGTCATAGATATCACTGTCATAGAAAGTCTCTCCTAACGAGACCCCTTTCCCAGATCCATTTTCGGGCAACTCGTTCTTCTTTGATTGGATTTCTCTTATTTGTGCTTCTATAGCTGCAAGTTTGTAAATAAATAAAATGTTACGACGTCAGTCTCACTGATGTGCACTTTCACAGTGTAGATGAAAACTAGATCGTATCTTAGATGTAAAATAAAATTTGTTATACCTATTTATTACGCATTTTATTGTTAGAAGTCGTTTTATAATACTCCTTAGGCAAAAAAATAAATCTGCTATTTAAAGGTTAGTATGAACACTAATATTGACAACTTCGGCCGGATTCTTTAATTTACTCCTACGAATGTCGATTTCGTAATTTGAATATAGGCGAAAAGTATACATAACAGCTTTATTTTTGCTTTATGAGAAGATATTAGAAGTATTTACGTTCACAAGATTCACTAACATGGACAAAAATGGCTGGCGGGGATCTTAATAGTTATATCAACAATATGAACAAATTACCTTCGTGCGTCCTTGGTATCTTATCCATTCTTTAAATGTGATAGCCACATGAATAATAAATTTCACTGTATTATAATTATTTCATCAAACCTGTAGTAATGGTGGCAAATATTAACCCGCTACAATACTATGGCAAATCGTAAATCCGACTATACATTCGCAGGACATAGACAACAAGCGTTTTTTCCAAGAACAGCATAGTGATCATAGATACTGTCTTTTTGTCATTTACGCTTTACCCCTTTATTCATTTTTAATTACTTATGTACAAATAATTGTATAATAAGACGAATATAATAAGTATATACAATGATACTGTCTGCAGAACATTCAAACTTTTTCTATCTATGTATATTTTTTGAGTCGATTTGAATCGAATTAATTTTCATTCAGCACTTATCATTATTATACAAATTAAGGTTATTATGTGGAGCAAATAACTCTTTAAAATAAAGCAATAATGCAACACAGTATATATAGGTGGCACACGTGGTGAAGCATTTTATGTTTTCAAAGTTTAGATACCCTACTCTGAAAGATGTTATTTGATAAATATAGAGTTTATGTTGGTCAGTTATAAACTGTTCATTAAATTAATGCAATGTATTCCATTTATTATCAACAAAAAGAAAGTCACAACTACTTTTCTTAAAGTTGTTTAGGAGCAAAAAATATTTGTCTTTAAAATAAACAAGTACGTAAATTTAATTCTCATGTTTTTATTTTTACTAATGTGCAAGTTCTATTTCATAAAATGTGAAGCAATATTAAAACAACATGGAAAGCTACATGGGGTAAATTGAGGTATGCTAATGGGCAACATTAATTAGATCAAGATAATATTATGTTCTTCTCTGTGGCTTCTTTTGATAACCTCCCATATGTTATCTGTGGATAAAGTTCTCTTTGCTCGCAGCAGCATTGGGTACGTGTGCGTGCTGATCGAAATTATTTTATTGTTTTTACTATATTTCACTACAATTGATGACTATTTTTCTTTAGGAGTAAGAAAAAGCGATCCTGGCGTGTAAAGGATAAACTTCCTGGTTGATTTTGGCTACAGTACGTACGGTATGTATAGTCATATTTTGTAGACTAGTTCCACGTCAAATGTGTTGGAAGAAGGTGACACGTATTATCAAAATGTAACGGAGGGGACTTTTAAAATGTTTTAATTATAAAGTTAAACTTACCGTTTTCTACTCTTAATACATCCTCTAAAATTAAAAGGTAATTTGATATGTAATGTTCGTTTAAATTCTATAATCATACTTTCATTCCACATATTACTTAACAAAAATTTAATATACGCAAAATGATTTTTTAAAATCCTAATATATCATTAGAGCTAAAAGTTAACTATTCAACCGAATAGTCAACCTTTATTTATTTACTAGAGTTAGAGAACGCAAGTGCTTATATAAAAAGCTAAAAATCCTTAGTTATTATTTGCAGTAGCTCACAGGTTAATGAATAAAGATTACCGGTAATTTTATTATAAGCATAAATTTTTATGATTATAAATTGTTTAAACCTCTGTGTCCAAAAATGTCACTATTACTTGGCTTCCATTTCAAAATAGTATCAGTCATATTCCTTTCTCCTAATACCCTTCCCTCTGAAATTTTCCTATTAGTTATTTGACAATTAATGTGACATGACTACATAACTTGATAATATAATTTGCTTGTGTTTATGTCGCTTGGATTCTGTCAACTTTGATTATATCTCTGTTATAAAATATTATTTAAGTAGTATGAGAAACAGTCAGGTGTTAGTAAAAGTGTCATGCAACTGAATAGCAGTGGTATAGTTAACACACACAAAGTTATTCATCATCATGATCTTATAAAATTGGAATAGTGCTAACAATGATTGAAATAAACACTTCCAGGGTATGAGCACATGACGTGTTTTTATTTGCATGTCATTCCCATGATTATTGTGTACTACATGTGTGGCAATAGGCTCACCTCCTATTCCATGGGACTAGTGGTGACTACCCCTGTGGGGAGAAATGCAGGTGTGATATTATGTTGCATGTGAATATTAAAACAAGGCAAAATCTGTAGTTGGGACCAATATTTTACAAAATAATGAATTTACTAACCATATAGGTGTTCCATTGAGCTAAAAAACTTGTAAGTTTTTTTAAAGTAATCTTGTGGTTAAAATTACTTTTCTCTGCATATAAATAATCATTTATTTGAATATTGAGCCATATTTCTAAGTAGTGTATGGAAGAACATGATTTATTAATAAAATCTATTTTAATACAAGTTTGTAACAATTGTGGCTGATGTAGGAAACTAAATGATTTAATATAGTTACATTATGAACATATTTTTACATTTAAAACTGATCATTGTGATGTTGCACTGTTACTTCTCACCAATCAAAATATGTAACTGTAAATTAACTCTTTATTGAATACAATCAAGTCACTTGCAGAAACCAAGCATGCTATATGCTGATGTTGGAAACTAAATGATTTAACAGTTACACTATGAACATATTTTTACATATAAATTTGATCCTTGAGATGTTGCACTGTCACTTCTCACCAATCAAAATATATAACTGTAAATTAACTCTTTATTGAATACAATTAAGTCACTTGCAGAAACCAAGCATGCTACAAGTTGTGAGGTCAAACTTTTCAGTTCATCATCATCATCAGCCTGCTCCTGTCCACTGCTGGACATAGGCCTCTCCAATGGCACGCCACTGAGCTCAATTTTCTGTTCTTCACATCCAACCACTACCAGCCACTTTGCATATATCGTTACTCCACCTAGCTGGAGGGTGTCCCACGCTATGTTTGCCAAGTCACAGTCTCCACTGCAGAACACGTCTGCTCCATCGGCTATCGATTTTGCGACAGGTGTGACCAGCCCACTGCCACTTCAGCTTGCTAATCCTTTGGGCTATGTCGATAACTTTGGTTCTCTGTCAATAATTGGTAATTGCTTCACTAGTATGTAATTTGCAAGTGCGATTGCTGAGCAAGGGGTTTAGTTTTGAACACCAGGTTGGGCCAAAATATTTTTAATGGTTTTTTAACTTTAACTTTAAACGTTTAGATTGGTGCCCGATGTATGGCAATAGTCTTGTATCCTATTGCATGGGACATATAGCATAACTAGTGAAAAGAGAGAGTATTACAGTTCTCTGCTTCTATTTTTGGCCAGTACAGCCGTGATGTTACGTTACGTAAATTTTAGCAACCTCACATTCATATTGATAATGATTTGTTCTCTCTTCGGCCAAGTTATCGATAAAGTAACTGGCCAGCACTGTTTTCGAATATATTTTCTGCTTAGTGTATTTTACGACAGTTTTGAAATCTAGCAGATGTCGGATTTGCATGCCTCATAAATATCCTGTATTACTGGCGCTACATTGTCTTCGCGAACGTATCGGAACTTTTAAAATATAATACCTTCATGATTACCACAGTTTGAGGTTTCAGTAAAATATTACTATCTGTTTGTATATAGCTATATAGCGAATATGTATGTATAGATTTGACTAAAAATTGGAGGTCCTCCAAACAAAATATATTACAAATAGTTAAGGAATCAGAATGCTCATTCCAAAATGCCATAACGAAATGCCATATAATGGCCGTAAAATAGTTATGAT
Organism: Croniades pieria auraria; assembly: GCA_018248815.1. NCBI lineage: Eukaryota > Metazoa > Arthropoda > Insecta > Lepidoptera > Hesperiidae > Croniades > Croniades pieria. The sequence continues at coordinate 6,589 of DWJK01005119.1, forward strand.
TGCTTTTATACTTTGGTACAAATAGAGAGATAAGATATTCCAATTAGTTCTTCAGGTTTTCATTTTTACAGGTTTCTTCTCAGAATGAGAAGTCCATCAGGCTAGCCAAGAGCAAATTGGCAACATCACATGTCGTAGAGGCTTTTTAAAATATAAATATTCTTCAGCAGGTGTTAATAATATTAGCAATAAATAGAACGACTCGAACGTGGTATGTAAGAAACGTTCTAAGTTGAGCATGAGGCCTGTTAACTGCTTGGTAAGTGTATGGCACGTTTGGAAGATAAAATGCAACGTTGTGCGAGCGATGTATCATGGAGTTCATGGACTTGCCCGCGGTTACGCTGACGTACACGACACACGGTACGATTGGTTGAGCAGCAAAAGTGTATATGTTAATAATGTCAATTCTTCCTAATATTTCCCTAAAGTCAGATCAAATTCAGATGTCCGTCAGTCAGATGAGAATAGTCAGAAGGGTATATTACTCACCCCGGTCTCATCAAGTATGTAGCGATGGAATTCGAAAAAAAGCACATCAGGTTTGTATGGATAGAGAAATCTGGTAGTTGGTGCTCTCTGCTTACCCCGTAAGCGACCTGGTGAGATATAATATAAAATAACAAGAAATGTATTATATTAAGATCCTTTCAGATAGACCGGCTCAAACAGCAAAACATATTTTGACTGTATTTAAAATCGCATTTAAAAGCACTTTAGGATATATCGATAGTGTATTTTTATATTTCGATTATTTTCTGCCGGCGCTCAAACACTATTGTCATAAAGTATTTGAAGTATCAATAGTTTTTATACAAATATTTTAATGTTCTATTTTAAATGCAGTCAAAATCTGCTTTGTTCTTAAAGCGGGTATATTTGAAAAGACTTATGTGTCTTAGTAGAAGTAGGTGTCCATTTTTCTCTACCTGTGACTCACATGAACAGAACATGACCTGCGTAGTGTGTCGTAAAGCTCATATCACCCGCAGCACTGGACGAAGCAAGCGATAACCTCCGCTCCAGTGTCATGTTATAACACGCCGATGAAAACTTCAGTTATGAAACTTTAAACCGAAGTACCATTATGAAACTGAACATTGACAATCTTGCCCCACGATAAAATTATTATGACTTTCTTGATAGCTTGAACTGAGGCTTATCCGAGATCAAACCGTGTTAGTCTAATATTACTCGGTAGATTAGTCATTCTGCCGAGCCCCATGTACTCTAGGTTTTTTCATTAAAATGAAATATCTGAGTAAAGAAAGGATTATGAGAAATATATGACCACCTTGTATTTGTACAAGGTCGACATGTGCTGTCCACAAGCAGTCATTAATGATACTGGAGTTCTAACTTAGGAGAATTCAAGGTTTTTTTACACACCCACACGCATACGCACGGTCAGATACACACACGCGAGCAAGCGCAAGTGCACACACGCATGCACACATGCACAAGCGCACGCGTACTCGCACGCGCACTCGCACTCGCACGTGCACGCACATGCACACGCACACGTGCGTAACAAGAGTTGTTTAATACCCAAATACCGTTCATTATCATGTTAGTGTATATCCTTATTGGCCATAGCATTGTAAATAGTGAATAATATTCTATGTCACGTTGTTGGATTACCAAATGAATAAATAAATAAACCAGACTGAATCGTCAAAAGTTTTGTCGTTCCACTCTTAACAAAGATCTGTTAGATTGGGATAGGTCGAGGCATATTCTGTACCGTGGGTTATGTGAGGGTTTGCAAACTTCACATGACTTAACGAACATTATGGAAATATCCGAGGTGTACATGTTTCACCAAGTAATATTTTGATCTTAGCTTAGATTTGTATTAGAATTCTGTTTATACTCTTCAAAGAATAATTTATTTTTTCCTCTAGAACATTCTTGCCTGTTCTCGAGTTCTGTAAATATTAATTCCGACATCAATTCTTTTCCACTTTTTACGTCGCTTCGACAAGTTCCATCGTATGACTGCCCGCCGGCCGTCAGCTTGTCTTGCTTCATATCTCATATCTTCTCAAAGTTGTCATACGATAAATTAAATATGAAATTGTGATGATCATTTTAAAAATCTCAAAAAAGAATTAGTTAACAACTGTACTAAATTGAGTTATATTTTTGAGTATTTGAATATAAAAAGAATAAAAAATAACATCACGCCTATAATCTCCGAAGGAGTAGCCAGAGAAGTGTAGTACTAGTACTACTCCCACGTTTCACCAGTTACGTTTACGTCCCATAGAATAAATGGTGAGCCTATTACCATACACGGGCACTGATCCAGACTCCGAGTCACTACTAGACATTCTAAATTAGAAAATTCCCATAGTACCCGACCAACGAGGCAGTCGTTTATTAATATTTGGTATTTAAAAATAAATATATGTTATACGGGAACCGTGTCTAATCATACCGCAAGGGTAGTATTATTATTACATCCTAGTTCATATAACTGTACTTTGACAGACCAGCCACGCTTCTTTTAAGAAGATTTCATTGTTCGTTAAGAGAATACATTTTCAGAACAACAGTACATGAGCTAACCTTTCCATTTTTTCACGTTACGTAGTTGACACATATTAAAGCGGAGGAGACAGAACTTGGCACTTGCTGGCCCGACTTTAATATTGGCGACTCAAGCCAATTTTCTTTTTTTATTAAAAGTTACGACACTGATACACGTCGGTTGTATATTCGAGGTTATCTCATGTTACGTTTTATTAAAACAAGCTCATTCATGTTTTAATGGCGGTCAAACATTTAAGATAAACCATTTAAGATTTAGAAACCACTAGCAGTTGTGCATCGTCGTCTGTTTAAGTCTACAGGTGAACATAGGCCGCATTTGGGCGGTTTCTGCCCATAATCCTAACGATAGGCATGCTGGTTAAGGATCGCCGAGCACAGTTTCTCGCTGCTGCATGTAGACGGGCCAGGATATTTAGCTGTGGCTACGCAGGTTGCAGCATACCGCCGTCTGCCAACGCCAGGCTTAGTCGTCGAGGGATGTATTCCTGACTACTGTTGAAAAGATAGTCTCAGACTATCTTTTTTATCTCGGGGCATTTCTCACGGCCATCTGTTCTTAAAATAAGCCTCAAGGATGTGCCATGGTAACCAGATGGTTGATAATCTAAATAAATAAAAATATATGCTTATAGATATACTTTTCATCGAACACAGAACAGGTGGTACAGGTAATCAAACCCATAACCTCTCAATAACAGATGTATTAACTAACCGCTGGACTAACAGGCCTAGAATACAGAGTATTCTATATCCCACGAAACAGCTGGAGCAGAAATTGTAAAGTGGTATACACACACACGCACGCACGCACGCACGCAAGCACACACGCACGCACACACACACACATATATATATGTGTGTGTGTGTGTGTGTGCGTGTGTATATATATGTATATATACACAACCAATATATGTACTCGTATATATATTGGTTGTACGTATAACCATATTTATAACCAAATTGGTTTGTCTCGTCCTGTCTTATTAGAACAGTTATGATGGTGCCCTATTCGAAAGTTATACCGGACACGAGAAGGCTTCTTAAGTTAGACTAAGGACTGGGTATGGACAGGAGTATTTTAGCTTTCAGTACCGTGCGAGTAATATATAGAAATAAAACGTCAAGAATTACATGCACGAATCAACAGTCGTAACGCGATTAAAGTAAAAACTGGTTTAACTTACGGTGCATAAAACCATTGGTGACGGGCTGGTACTGCTGGAAAATTGTTTGTGTACACACGGGAACAAAATGTGAGCGTTCCCGTCAATGAATGGTAACCTGTAGAATTATATTAAAGCAACTCGCAGAAATCAACGTGGTACTTGCGAGGACTGCGCTTCCCTTTCGAAATCTGACTTTTGCTACCACTGTTTACCAGTCTCGATTTCTACCACTTGGAACGGATAGTAAAACAGCCATCGTGTTACACATTTGAAAGATATTTTTAATTGTAAATAAAACTAAAAAGGTGATAGAATTAAACAAACGTTTTTTATGCGGTTAATACCGCGCTATGACGTCATCATATCGAGGTGCCTAGTTAACTTCTGCGACTTATGCACTCGTCGTCGGTAAGTTTTCTTCCGGACAGCGTTGTATCAGTGTTCTGTAACATTCTCTTATATGATCAAAACAAACCAAAGTGGTTGAATCCAATTTTACCATTAAATCTTCGCTGCGATCTCGCTGCAAGCGGCGGGAGCTCATGAGGAAGGACCTCATACAGGTCCGGACCTAGTCGGGCCATCCCGAAAAACGTACGTGAGTTAAGCCGGTACATATTCAATCATAGGAATCCGATTTGTTACGTCTTGCATAAAACACTTGAAAGCTGGTGAACAAAATTTGGCGGATACGGTAACTTTAAGGAACGCTAGCTGTATGCTAGCGTTCCTTAAAGTTACCGTTCCTTTATTTACGTTTTAGATATATAGTAACGTAAATAAATATACTGTATTAGACAAAACGTCGGCCTCTAACCTTCGTTAGCTACTAAACTTCGTCGACCTTCATTATAAAGTCGAGTTTGGAGCCCCTTACATATAATATTATTGATTTATACACACAAGCACGCGCACACACACATACATAAGAACGAATGAATAAATTCTATCTCATTGCTGTACTAATTACATATGGAAGCGATGGGTGAATACTTTGTTAGAAAAATATTTAAAAAATGTTAAACAATGCATTATATTCTAAGAAAATATTTTATAAAAATATTGTTCATATTAGACGGTAAAGAGGC
>DWJK01005120.1:0-11395 GCA_018248815.1 Croniades pieria auraria
AGGCGGTCACCCATCCAAGTACTGACCGCGCCCGACGTTGCTTAACTTCGGTGATCGGACGAGAACCGGTGTATTCAGCGCGGTATGGACGTTGACGAATGTAATGTCGAATTATATGTTTATATGTCAAATTACTAATTCATATTTTGTATTCATCAGAAATTTTTCTAGCTATGTACGTACATCTCTGGTCACATTCCATTCGAAAGTGTATCTACTAATAAAAAAGAATTTTCCTGATTGGTTTATAAATGATGAAGTTAATTATCCAGATCATTATATTTTCAAGACTGTCTTCACCACAATTATTAACATTACTTAAAATTAATAGAGTATTTTAAATGGCATAAAAAAAGACTAGTTTAGTTTGATTGTGTTGTTGAACTTTCTCGCGAGATGGTGTTGTAACATAAAATATGTTGTTAATAATATCGTCGTAAGATCGAAATTTCGTTAGCGGTTTCTGATCAGTAACGTATATTTTAGTTACTAAATTACTCGCCACTCTAAAATATTAGCCCATTCTCAACTAGGTTTAAGGGAAGCATCCGATCTGGCCCTAATATGAGACAGCGACATCCGACATTAGGTACTTATAACCTTAGACCTTAGTCTGTTTGAAATTGGATGCAAACATTTAAAACACAATAAAGTTTGGAAATTAATTGTTTCATTCTTTAAAAGCAGATTACGCTGGTAATTCTTATTTGCTGCTCCTATAACAACAGAGATAACCTGTAGATGGCGGTCTTGCCACTTTTTGTTAACTGTTACGATTATATTTTAGATTCTTCGTCATCGTCGTCATCATCATCGTCATCGTCATCAGTCTATCTCTGTCCACTGCTGGACATAGGCCTCCTCCGATGAGCGCCATCACGCCCTGTCCTCGGCTTTAGATTCTTATCTTTGATAAAAATATCTTAGATAACGTTTAGATTATAATAAAAAATATATATTATAATAAAAATATATTTACTAGGTTTAAAATAAAATCGTTCCGATCCACGACACATATTTATTACCTTTGTACATAATATACAATATATGTAATACATCGACACATAACAATATAATATAAATGCTTTTGGAAAATTATGAAATCAAATACCAGACACGTAATGTGGACGCCTGTATCTATTTACAATGAACAATATATATCAAGAATATAGAACAAGGAACAATGATATAAAACAATTATCCAAGACTTGACAACAATAGTATTAAGAGAAAATCGTATAGGTATATAGGCAACTGAAACATGAGAAGCACCACCAACCAGCAGCAATGCTGCCATATTTGCTAAAATTAGAAAGTCAACCTTAACACACGTCATAATACCACACCACATCAAACACCATTTGTACAAGTAGGATGCAACACATATCTATCTCTGTCTGCGTATAAAGGCTAAGAAAATCTGTTTTAAATTGGACCAATCCCTTTTTGTAAAAAAAAAGTTAAATTTATTTATTGTTATAGAGAGCTTATCAATAATCCACCATTACCGAACGGCAGAAATAAAATTAAAAAACTAATCCGACTACGACAAAAAACCCGCGTGGATAAAAACAAAAATTTCATTACGATTTTTTGGTGCTTGTATAAGTATAATTTAGTTCATGTTTTGCATGTTTAAATTTTTGTATTCTCGCTTTTTTATCTGTTTAATGAACGCCATATTGGATTTGTGACGTCACATTTGAACAAAATTTAAATCTATAGAAACATACGCACACACCGGTGTATCGCATGTAAAAATAATTTAATAAGAAAATTAGTCGTAGCCGAGTTGAACAGCATCAAAATATATATAATTTTTTGTGACGCTCAAGACACCTAACAAACGCTTTATATTATATTGTTTTGGAAAAAGACACATTAAGATTTAAATGTAAAGACAAAATTAAACGAAATAACATTTAAGAGTATATAGTAGCAAAATCTCAATGTGCAGATCTTCAGAACCCTCATGTTAAAATATTGAAATAGAAAGTTTTCAATATTACAACGCTAAGCGTCTAAATATGTTATTTAAATAGTATATATATTTTAATATATACTGACTTTTTATATAAAACTTGTGTACAATTTTCAAAATGTGTTCAATTTGTGTAATTTAAATTGTATTGACTTATACATTTATTATTATACTTTCGTAATTACCTTACAGATTAAAAATGAACAGTAAATCAAAAACAAAAAGCCAGTATTGGCCCCCGGCACTACTCATAGACAAGAGGCCCTACCATCTGTCTAGATTTTTCTATTGTTTATGGTATTATGTCACAATACGTGATACAAATGGTTTCTCCACACACTGCACTCTGCGCATGCTTTCTACACGATGTCTTTTAAAAATACTTTTCGTTTGCACATTTTGCGATGTTATGAGTATCATCATCTTTTTATCGCCCCACTGTTGGACACGGGTCCCCTCTCCGAATGAGAAAGGTCAAAGCCATCGCTTGCCCGCTGGCAAAGCGCGGATTAGCCTACTACAAGCTTATTCTTTAATGAATTCGTTATAAAGAACTCTAAGATGAGAACGTTTCTAACAATATTTTCAGTCACCGTTACATTAACGTCAAGGTATTAACTATTAAAATTAAGAACATTGATAACTTTGTAAAGTCAGATATGCAAACCAGGTTCGAACCTCCGATCACCGGAGTGGAAGGCATAAAGCTTACCTCATAACTTATCATATGAAAAGTAAAGAATTCCTCTTATAAAGTCCTTTCTGTCTACGATCTATGAGTATACAGATTTTTATTTATTTAGTCATTAAATGCATTTAAAAAAATGGAATGAAACACAACCCACTGAAAAATCTAAAAAACAATTATGAGACTATTGAAATAATTCTTGGTTGACAAAATAAATATGTTAGTTTTAAATATAGGAAAGAAAAAAGTAGAGTCGGTATCGCCGCCTAAAACAATCATATGTATAATCGCACCCAGTGGTCTGATTAAATTGTCTACTTAAATTAATAAAATACTTCGAATCTATCAACAATAATTACTAATGCACATTTTGCAACAAACGATTATGTGAATATTTAAATAGTTTACAAAACATTTAGTAAAATTGTTACAATTTTTCTTACGTCCGAAACTTCTGCTCCAACGAAACGGGGCCCCGCCCTTATAGGGTCTCCCGGTAGGAAAACAAATGAATTATTTTTAATAATCTCATTTTTTTAAGGGCTCTCTAAAATGTCTATTTCTTCAAAGTTCCTCCTTCATTCACAATAAATAAAATTTTTTTGCAAATCAAATCATTGACCAATATATTTTTATGACTCCGATACAAAACAAACACTCGTAATTACGCATCAAACACATACTTATTTCAGATGGGAATTGAACTAACAACTTCTGTCTCAGTCTTCATGTATACTAACCACTAGACTAATAGGCCAATTGGAATATAAAGTAGAATTATAGAATTAATAAGAAAATCGAATGGTCATACAAGTTTCTGAATTTGGCTCCAACAAGTTTTTATCAAAATGACATGTTTAAGACCAAGATCTAGTCACTAAGCTGCTAGTCAAGAAATCTAAGTCCTATCTTTTCGTATCTCTTAGGCATTTCATAACTCAAAAGGTCGTAGGCGCTGCCTCAGTGCAAGTTAAACAGAGAATCATTCCAGAAGGTTCCATCACTACAAAATAACAATATCATCATCAGCATGTCTCAGTCTACTACAGGACATAGACCTTCACTAAGGGAGAGTTGGCCATAGTCCCCACGCTGAGCATGCGGGTTGGGGATAAATTAACTAACAATTTAGTACAATCGTTTGTTGCAAATATTTTTTTAAATATGTTATATTTACAAATTGAATTTATTTTTAAGTTAATAGGTATAAAATTCGTCAGGCAGTCCGCGTTGCGACGTTCAATCGAAGTTGTACCTTATGTCTATGGTAATACTATCTACTCTATTCGGACCCCTCGCTGCGCAGCCAGTCGCCGCTCCAGTCGCAGCTTTATGTACTCCACCTTTACTATCCTGTGAACATATATTGGTATATTATTATTAATTATTTAGACACTCCACTACCGCCGCTTGGGCTACCTAGCGGCGATTAGTCAAGGTTCCTTCGACTGCCCTCCTGATTATTAAAGACATTCTCGCCATTCATCGTAACTACCATATCCATGCTAAATGGAGAAATCTTCTTCGACCCACATCCCTATCGGGCGATTACATGGTTACATAATGATGTTCACACAAACTTACAATCACATGTATATGCATACACACATACATAAAGAATTCCGGTTCCTAGATTTATCATGCGATATCTGGCTGGCCAGGAAGTACAATATTTTGTGGTATTATTTCTGTTGAGACAATATGTACATTTTGAAACAAGTGCCACACCAGCTTGAATAGACACGTGGTATTTCCTCAGTCAAGCAATCTCCCTAAATATCTTCTTGCATCTTTTCTGTTGTGAATGAAGAAATTATGACATAAATACTATATTACAGTATATTGTTAAAAAGTATTTTTCTGACCTGATCAAAAGCAGCAGAGCCAGGAAATCGCAAGTGATCAGCATGTAGAAGACGTACGACCAGCTCCCCCAGCTGGATACTACGCCCGCCAGCATGGGGCCTATTGCTGCACCTGTACATATAGAACTTTATCTTTTTATATGAGAGAATTTTTCAGGGTTTAGCATTGTGACAGTGCTACTTTCTGTATTTTGGGTTCAAATTCTGGGCACACATATGTGACTGTAGAAAACTATATGCGTTTTTAAGATTGACCATCACTCGCTGTAACAGTGAAGAAAAACATTGAGAGGAAACCTGCACATCTAGGTTAGGCTGCATCTCGCTTTCCATCAGGTGGGATTGCAGCCAAAGTGAGCCAATTTCTACATAAAGAAAACATCTTAGACTTCCCCATAATGTTCGCTAAGACGTGTGAAGTTTACCAATCAGCACTCGGTTAGGGCGACAGGCTATACAGACCTTAACCTTTCTCATTATAAAAGGTGACCTGTGTCCAACAGTACAATTACAATCGAGTCGATTATGATTTAAAATATGGCAGGTGGTGCCCACCGATGCTGCCGGTGCCGTCGATGATGGCGGTGACGGTGGCGAGAGCGCGCGCGTCGCCGGCCAGGCTGCAGTGCGTGCCCAGCTCCGCGCTCACGGCCGTGGTGATGAGCGCGTAGGGTCCGTTGACGAGCACGCCGCCGGCCACCAGCAGCGCCACGGTCAACGCGTACGACTGCGCGCCCCACCACTGGTACGCCAGCAGCTGCAACATTGTGAGCCAATTCAAACCTTATATCAACTTCCAATTGCGACTTCGCTCGCTTGGACCGTGGGGGGGGATTATCTGAGGCAAGATCTACATACTTTTTATTTTCATAAAATCTAGATGGAAGCCAATTTTAAGGAAGGCTCTAGCAGGTCAGTTTAGCGAGAATTGTAGTCTGGAATATTTTAATTGTCAATTGCTAATCCCATAGGAACCGTGTATCATTCTGGAACAAAAGACCCATGAAGCACTCTCTCTCCCTCTCTGAAGCACTAACTATCCGTTAGCGAAATATCATATAAACCCAGACAGGACCTATTTTTGCATGATTTATTGACAAGCATACATATAAAGCAACATAGAAAAAAATTCTCGTTTATGAGTAAAACTAAAAATCGTATTCCTAAAAGATGAAAAAACCTACATGTTTAGGCCATCTTTAACACTTCTATTAGTCATAACTTCAATCGTCAATCATCTACTATAGATATCGACTTTCCATTACGTCATTTTCTAGGTCACTCAAAGTATTGACATATTGAAGTGATAGTTTAACTCTGGCAAATACCACTCTTTATAGGTACTATAGTTTCACAGCTGAGAAAAAGCTGATGCGACGCTTTTAGATCAGATCTAAAAACAAAATTGATATTAATTTGTTATTATTATAGATTCACGAAGAGCAAACTCACAGTGGGAGCACAAGCCGCATAGAATACAACGCAGATGATCGCCGGCGCCCCCACGCAGTCCGCCAGCAGCCCCGCCAGCGCCGCCCCTACCACTCCGCCCACGTCGAATGCTATGCTCAACTCTCCCGACTGCTTGGGAGTTAAATTAGCTAGAGACATAAAAGTTTATGTTAAAACCTGAGTCGGTGATCTCACGACACCTTCATACCAAGAGAACGCACTTTCGTTAGTGTATATAATTTTTCTTTAAATAAGCCGGATTCATCAGATTTTCAGCAGACTTTGTAAGTCCGGTATTGGATACAGATTCATTAAACACTGCCACTCCACCCGTTTCTAAGCCTTTAGAATCCAAGGTCAAGAATCTATTCGACTCATAGCAACATTGAAACCAAACCAGACTAAAACAGGGTAAGCTACTAATTTTGGTAAGAAAGGATAAAAATTTTATCACATGTTAACAATGAAGAGAAAACAACCGTCAGTGAGTCCAGGTGCTAATAATACTTACTGGACGTGTTGATATACAGTGGCAGCCAATAAAGAAAGGTGTAGCTGACTAGCTTCGCGAACAGCAGAGACAGGGAGAATTCTAGCACCCCTGGAATGGCCACAGCGCGCGTGAACGTGATAGCGCTCTGTGACTGCGACGGAGACTTGGGCTGGGACAAAAGCGCCGTCTCCTCCGTTGCGTTGTCTGGCTGGATCTAGACAGGATAAGGTAGTAATTAAAGATTCTAGAGCAATTCACTCTCCGTGTGATCCCAAACTAGATGGAACCTCTGATATAATTTTTCACCAATACTGGATTTTTCACGTGCTTTCGACACAAAATTTTTCCTCTAATCGATCCACTAACATTCTTTAAAGTAGTCAGGGTCACTCAAGAGCCGGTCGATAATTCATTATCATTAATAATCTTTCTCCGGAGTTTATTTGTTAAGTGCCTCAATAGCTCCGTCGCTGAACATCTTCGTTCTAATAAAGAAGTGGAATACTGTAAATAAATTCCGATAAGATTATGTTAGTCAATAGTTAGTCGATTGAAGGTGGAAACTTCAGTCCAAAGTTCAGCTGAATCGAGAAATATGGACAGGCGGTTGTACCACTTTTCAATGGTTATTACAATCTTGCCTATTTCGTGTGAACAAGAGTTTTATGTTAGATGATTCTCGATATACCTCACAATGATTCATAAACTACTCAACAGTACAGTGGATGACTCATTTCATCAATGTTGAGTTGAATGGATGAAACTATGGATGCCAGCGGGATAGTTTTAATCTATAATATATTCAAGTCCGGTTTTGTAAGTAAGAAACTGTCCTTAGCAGTTCTTTTTTTTACGCCTCGATAAATTTCACGCTTTAGAGAACAATACGGAAAATTTTAAGATATCCTAATCCAGTAGGACGAGGGCCAGGATTCGAACCTCAGACCTTCGTAGAGAAAAGCTTGAAATCTAAACCCGAAGCTGCACCTGCTAGTTATGGCTAGTTATGGTTTTAATACTAAATTACCAGCCTATTATTAGAATTATTAATTCCCTAGCCGTATGAGGGCAGATTTTAATATTCTGCCTGCCCCTCGTAGTATTTTATAATTTTACACCTGAAATGTGCACACTAAATGGTGAAAAAAGCACTACACACACAGTTTGCTGCTGCGAAGCAGGGGAAATTCCTTATTAACTTTGACTTTTTACGTTATACAAGCCGCAAAGAGACATACAGACCAACATGCCCATCTCGAAGAGTACTCAAGGTGCAGTCTCATCTTTGAAACCCTCATTTTTCGTAAAGAAATACATGTGTGCAAGTTTGCACTTCTATATTACACGCACATGTATTTGGACTGCTGTCAACGTTAAACAGCCAGCCGGCCTTCATTTAGACACCTCTATAATATGGAAGGAATATCTGTAGTTCAGGTACTTTGTAGTATGTTGCTAAGTGGTTGGTGCTTACCAGTGGTGCGTTGGTAGAGTGGCGGTTGGGGCGCAGGCTCGCCGCCTGCAACGGCATGCGGTTAGATTCCGTGCTTGTGCAAGTCATGTGATAATATTAATACATACACACTAAGCATTATGGATCGAATTTTTATCAGAAAAAAAATGTTGCAAAAAGTTTAAGCCCAATTTTATATTTCATTTAGTTCGGTAGGATGTTTGAAAAAATTGGATATGGCGATTCAGAATGCAAGTCGCGCCACCTGTTATCGCAAAATGGAACTTTTTATAGTTACAGTCTTATAACATAGAACTTACAGTCATGTAACATACTTATTACAAAAAGGATTTTTTTTTCTGATACAAAATCTAATGAAGTTTCTTGTTATTCCGAATTCACTTATTTTCTAGATTTAGTCACAAATATTAATCTACCTGCATTGTGCTAATACTCGTTTAAGGCTAATAAGTGCAATGTGAGAGGTGGCACAAATACTGATGTTTTTATGACTGTTAATACAATTAAATTAAACGCGCGTGTCCTGTATGTCGACGTTTCGTGAAACTATGTTAACAGTGAGCGTGCTGGGACTATAGATGGGAAATTTTTAATGTCTAAGTCTCAAGCGTTCGAGAGTCACTTCTAAGAATAATTTAGACATTAATTCATTAAGATATTAGTCTTTTCATCTTTTTTAAAGATATTTTTTTTTTAATTTGGTCAATTAATTTTTTACTACCTTTTTCATCTTATGATCTGTAGAAAGCCCTTATATATGTATACTGCACGTATTAATATTTACTTTAATTCGTTCTACGCGCTGTAGTGGGCAATTGAAACAACTAGGTGTACATAACTTCCTTACACACATTCCAAAACTTGTATCATTTCGAAAACGTTTATATAAAACTTATTGTTTTGCTATCATCAACCGTTTTTATGTTTCCACTGGGACACGGGTGTTCTTTCGCAATGAGAAGGGTTGAGAACTTTGTTAAGGTTAAGACAAAATTATAGTTCAAACATCTTAATTTTTCAAATATCTCTACATTTATTGTCTGCCATGAATCGTTAAAGAAGACCGTTAGTTAAATCAACAACAGAACGAAATTGTGAAATAAATATTCAATCTAATTCATTAGTAAGTTGTCTACCAATATTATCCCATACCTGATCGCCAACTATAACTTGTGTGGGTTCGTCTTCATCCACCGATCGCCTCGACTGTCGACTGGGCTGGAATAATAATCATAAATTGGAACAATTCACAAACGACATCTGAACTCAAATTAAGCCGAGTCTCGCCAAAAATCAGAAAATTTCTGTACATACATATACCTCCTTAGTTTCTGCAAATTCTGATTAATTAAAACTATCAAAATCTGGGAATTTTATGTTATGTTCTAAATATATTATACCAGATGCTAGCGTTATGTTATAAAAGTGCCTAATAGCCTGAGAAGAGAACGAGTTCTACTATGAACTGACTGAAGCCCCCTCGCCCGGGTGCAGTCCCAGCGCGCGCGGCTCGGGCGCCAGGAACAGGAACACGACGAATGCCACGGCGCCCATCACCAGCGCAGGCCAGATGAACGACAACGCCCAATCCTTCTCCACGTACTCTGACGCCATCACCGTGCCTGTGGGAACCAGGAAACACATTTCTATAACTGTTTTATCAAATGATGTGTATGCTTTGCTCTTACTTTTTATTAGCACCCGTATGATTGCGTTGGATATATGTCAAGGGAACAATCTACAGTTAGCCTTAGTATCACATCCTATAGTTTTTCTACGCGTAGTAATAGCATATTGCCGGTGAATTTATGGATTATAGTAGTAATTATTTTATTAGCTTAATATATACATACATAGCAGTATTTTTTTAAGATTTTCTAGAACATTGCCACCTTTAACTCGAATGATTTTTATAGCTAGTAATAAGTCAGAATGAGATGTATTTTACCCAATATATTTCCGAGTGAAGTGTGCGAATTCCAAAGGCCGAAGATGAGGCCTTTCTTGCTTTTGCCGAACCACTTGCCCACTATCGCCACGGTGCCCGGCCAGCCCGTAGTCTGCGCTATACCTGCACCTGCCTGAAAATTTTAGAAATATTGGATTCACCTCTGGACTGTTTCCATCCAGAAATTTGGATGTTAAAAAAGTTGACATTATTTATGTTAGAACTAATCTCACCTGAACCAGAAGATAGAACGAGATGTGATGAATGCCGAGCGTCTTCCCCAACCCAAACAGGTAGCAGAAGATAGAGGAAATCAGCATTCCTACGGAGAGGAAGTACCTCAGGTCGACTCGTTCCGCCACCATGCCTGAATTACATGCACAATATTTCAACATTATGGACTGAATGACTTATTGGATCCATTTTAAAACAATGTAGGTTAGACCCTCATGAACCCGCGCTACAGTTTGTTATATTGAAGAGATAGAAAGCAGTAATGATCTAAACAATTATGATCACTTTGTTATCAGCATTTAGAAATGAGTGAAAAATTGTAGAGAAAAATGAGAAGAGCAATATATAAATTAAAATTATATTAATTAAAATTATGAGATTTATATACACCAGTGGTTATAGAAACGAGCACACACTAATGTTGTTGCAATTCGCGACAGATGGCGTTGAAACACAACTTTTAAATCCTTTAATCGACCGCAATGAAAATGGGCATGTACAGTGGGTATTGAGTATCCAATTTATTCAATAATAGATTCATTAGCGGTAACCATTTGTAACTATTAAATATTTCGTGAGTGCCTATATAAATACATAATTAAAATATGTATCGGCTTAATTAATGGCTTTCCCGAAAACCAAATAAATAAATCCAATACATAATTTTATCAGTACATTGATAGGTCCAAATAACGAATAATTAAATCACAGATGAATTAATAGTTAACTATTGATTAATGCTAACATTTATGGGAATCTGTCAGTAGGTACATTACGTAGCTCACCAGAAACAAACATGGCGCCAGCGTAAGAGAACAAGAACGCCGAGTCCAACGTTCCCAGGAGTGTGTTTGCATCGCTGTTGTCTGCAAATAAAAATCATCGTTACTTTTTTCCCACTTCGTCAATAATTGTCACTGATTCAGTGGCTACATGCCCTTAAAACTGAGGGAGGTGTTGTGGGTTTAATTCCTACGAAAACATACATTGGTTTGAAGCGTACGAATATTAAATATTCGTACGAAAAGAAATTTAAAATAATTAATAATTTAAAATTTTATAGAAATTTTCTTTTTTGTGTCTGGGTGTACAATTAACTACATAATCATGTATTTCTAAATAATTACGTAATATAATGCCTGTAATCCCCGAAGGGGTAGGCAGAGGAGTGTAGTACATCCCCACTTTTCACCAAATACGTTTAAGTCTCACAATGGAATAGGTGGTGAGCCTATTACCATACACCGGGAAAACATCCAG